>JAVQJD010066003.1:0-88272 GCA_036023655.1 Nannoperca australis | reverse complement strand
TCCTTCAGCTCCCGTCCCTTCTCAGCTACCTGGCTCTGAAGTACACAAGAGACACAAAAATGGAAGAATGACATTCTTCACTTCCCAATCATCTGACACGTTGCTGCCGATTGAAAACTCCGTCACTGAAATACACTCAGACACATTCCCACTAGCTTCAGCTTTATTTTGTGCTTAGTGCTAACATTATTCCTGCTAAGCTTTTGCATGTTCTGTCTTTGTGAGTATGTTGCCATGCTGGTGGCATTTAGCTCAAAGCACCACTGTGCCTAAATAGAGTCTCACAGAGCCAACCACAGCTTCGCAGAGCCCAAGGTGTCTTCAAACGTCTTGTTTTGTCTGACCAACAGTCCAAAACTACCAAAAAACTATTCAGTTGACAAATAAAAGAGGAAAGCAGCTAATCCTGCCATTTGAGGAGCTGGAACCTAAAAATATCTTGTCTTTTTTCACTATTTTAACTTGAAGTGACTAAAATAATTATTCAACAAAATTCAGCAAAATGGTCGTTTAATTGTTTCAGCTCTAGTTTTGTCAAACTTCTATTTCCAAGGTCAAGAAGGACGTTTTCATTCCAAATAGTTGTATATTTGTATCTTTAACATTGTGGTTACTCCTTTGTGCCGTACATACTCTGATTAAGGAATTGATGCTAAATTCTTCAAGAGAATATCATGATCTGATCATCTAATAATGGATTATTTTTGCTCCTCCTGCGCATCTGCCGAACTGATGGATTTTATTATCCTCTGAAGTGTCTGTTTAAATTGCTTTTCAGGCATGAACCATCTCACAGGCTAACATCTTTGATTATATCATGCTGCGGGCTGTATCCGCCCATCCAAGGCTCATATCCATCCTGCTTTGAACATTTGAACATATTAAATATTAAGTAAAGGCCCTCCTTGTGCACCATAGCTAACCAAATTTTCTGTTGGTGGGTTCCACTGTGCCTCAGCATGTGAAAAAGAAAACACTTTTCAGCAGATTTTGTAGCATTAAAGGAGCTCTGCTGGATAGAAACTTCTATATATTCCACAGCAGGGTACAGACTGCGGTTGGTGCCTCACAGGGAAACTTTGAAACCAGATGGAGCCTATCCCACACAAAACATCATGAAAAGAACAGGGGGAGAAAAAGGAGGGCGGGCGGGGGCAAGGGGGATTTGAGGCAAATGCTGATGTCCTTGGCAGTTTTCCATGCTTGGAGTTATTGTGGGTTTTATTAACATCACCAAACACACCTCCATGTTCATACGGCTCATATATCGGAAGCTACTGTGTAGCACTTTGGCGCAAGAGGAACCCATTTCTTGTTTGGGTTACAGTAATAAAAATGAGTCAATTAGTTTAGGTATTGTTTCCTGGTAGAGTTGTTAGAGATCAAGGAGGCAGCGGAGGGGCTTGGCACTGCTGACTCAACAACAACTCTGTAAAAGCGTATTCTGGGCAGTCCGCTCTGCATGTTCGTTCCTGATGTATTTCTAATATTAGACTAGCCTCAGGCTTCTTCCGCTGAACACTCTCCCACTCACACATGATCCGACAATACAAGATTGATGTGCTGTGTCTTGGGCTTTCGGGAAAGTTATGAGCTCAGGATGTCTTTTTACCCACAACATCACTGACACGTGGTGACAGGCCATTTTGAAACGATATGTGAGTAATGGTCAGGCCAAAACTGCAACAGCGGGCCTCTTTGTGCGCCTTTCAACAAGCTCGTAATATTACATCCTGTCAACAAGGGGCACACAGGTGAAGGCAGTGCTACAAAACAAGCTCTTCCGTGCAGACGTCTACATTTTTCAGTGATATATGCTGAGTTTGGACAGTGAAATAAAAATTGCTTTTGGTTTGTAAAAATAAAAATAAATTGACTTGTAAAGATATTTCTGAATTACCTTTTTATAGAAGACTACATTGTTTATTAAGACCGGGAATAAAATGTGTATAGTGTAATCTTTGTTGAACACTAGGCCTGCACCGATTATTCTTTTATTCAATTTATCTGAAAATTTGAGGTAAAAGTGACATCGTCCAAGCAACAGTCCAAAAGCCAAAGATGTTCAGTTTACAGTGATATTAACAAAGAAAAGCGTAAAATACTCACATTTTAGAAGCAGGCAGATGTTTTGCATTTTGGTTTGATTAGATGATTTAAAGCTGTCACAGATAGATTTTTAGCTAATTGGCTAATCGAACAATTTACTATGAGACTATTTAGCGCTAATTGTACTTTACAAATCATATCTTCAGTAGTTATATGTGGATTATCGAATTTAGCCCATAGCTTCTAATCAAATCTTTAATGCTAACTAAGGTAAAATCACCTTAAGGTTATTTAATGTAGGAATAAAAGTATTAAATGCTAATCTGTGTCTTAAGTCTCCAGCTTTGAGTGTTTTCTCTTTTTTTTCTTTTTTCACGGTCTGTGATCACTAACATAAATGTGCAGAGAAGTGAATTTAGGAAACAACAGAAGTGTCTGTGGGTGGTGAACACAGCAGTTTAAAAAATAAATGTTGGTGGTGTTCTCCTTCCAGCATACACGCAGATTCAGCCCCACTCCCTGGTTCAGCATCACAAGCAGCAGCAGCAGCAGTTTGTGCTCCATCAGAGTCAAAGCTCCCAGAGGACCGCAGGCCAGATGCTGCAGACGGCCTCCATTCAACCGTCACAGCACCCTGTCCCTGTACTGCCCAAACCTGCCCCACACCAGCCCTCCACGCCCAGCCAGCAGGCCACCATCTTCCACTCCACCATCAGCCCCCATGCCCTCCACTCCTCCCTCAACCATGCCAAAGCTCAGCCCGTCCAGCTCACTGCCATCAACCTACAAATACAGCCAACGGTGAGTACAGTTACACACGCCAAGGTCTCAGACAAAAAGGCATTTAAATAAGTTAGGAGTTTTTTTATTTTTTATTAAAGCAGTTGCCAGCATCAATGATATGGTTAAAACAATTGGCAGAACTAAAAATGTAAACAGATGTTGGTGTAAAAGCAGGTCCGGGACATTTTTTTGTTGTTTTTTTTATTACCGGGGGCTCCCTGGAATCCTGGTACCACAAGACCACAAGTATTTTGTGTATCAAATGCAAAACCTGTATGAAAATATTATGTTAACACAGTGTTTCTGAAGTATAATCTTGGTGTTATAAAACAATGTAATGGTGCAGTGCAATTGTTCCAGTGTTAACTGAAATCACTGTTAATGAGGATCTAAATAATTAGCTTTTAGCCGTGTTAGTGGCATGGGGATGTTTGTCTGTCGATTGGTCCACCACTTTGGTCCAGACTGAAATCTCAAGAACTATTCGATGGATTGCCGTGAAATGTTGTGCAGACATTCGTGGTCCACAGATGATGCATCGTACTGACTTTGATCCCCTGATTTATCTTCTAGCGCCATGAGGTTGACATTTGTGGGTTTGAGTGAAACGTCTGAACAACTGTTGCGATGAATTGCCATAAAATTTGCTACACACATTCTAGCCCCTCCTCAGGATAAATCGTAATCACTTTGATGATCTCCTGATTTTTCTTTAAGCGCCATTATCAGGTCATGATAATGGTATCATGATCAAATACCATTCCCATCAGCCTCTGCCATACTCCGTGTTTATTGCCAATTAGCAAGTGTTAGCATGCTAACACACTAAACTAAGATGGTGAACATGGTTATACCTGCTAAACATCAGGAGGTTAGCCTTGTCATAGTGAGCATGTTAGCATTTAGCTTAAAGCACAGCCTCACAGTGCTGCTAGCATGCATGTAGACTCATAGTCTTGTTGTAAATTATTTACACTATGTGGAGCCCTCAAATGCTTTTAAAAAATGTATTAAAATGTGGACAAACATTAGAACAAATGATTAACTTTCAACAATTCTCATATAGCTGGATGATAAGTATAGAAGTGTCTCCTTCTCTTAGTAACATATGATCCATTGTGTGTGTGTTTGCATATTGGATGTGATTCATGTTTTTGTCTTACATTTGTTTCTAATGGGCCATGACTTTCTGTTACACTTAACTTCCTGACTTTTTGTGTTCACAGTCTTGATTTTCTTTTTTTTCTCTTTTTTTTTAAGTGGTAACCATCAAAACAAAAACTACTGTTTCCACAACACCCATTGAATCCATGTCTACTCCCAACAAAAACACAGGAATCTTCTGAGTTTGGAATTCGTGGTGTAATATTTTCCCCACTGGTGTTTTCCAGGCGTAATGGTTTACAGTTTTTGATTCACTGACAATAAAATTCCCAACAGTCCCTGATCTTTCTTTTCATTACTTCCTCTCGTTTTTTCCCCCGCTGTGTTTTGTTTCTGGTGCACATCTCAGGCATCCCGAATGATTCAGGACTGTAAAGATAAGCCAACCTCACTGGTGGTCAGAGAGACGTGTCCTACCCCCACCACGCAGAGACCGCAACCACAACAACAGCAGCAGCAGCGACAACAGCAGCAGCAGCAACAACAGCAGCAGCAACAACAACAACAGCAGCAGAAACAGCAACAACAACAACAACAGCAGAAACAGCAACAACAACAGCAGCAGCAGCAACAACCACCTGCTCCTTCACCATCACAACCCACCAAACCTGTAGAGCAGCCCAAGGTCAACCCAGCCACACCAGCTGTACAGCCACAAGGTAACGATTCAGCAGGATTTTCTAAGCTGTTAAGTTACTCTCCATATAGTGCTCAAATGTTTTGGTAAATACACTCTTTAACCAATTAGCCACTGGGACAAGAAGCTTGGTAGCAGTTTAAAAACTGTGAGAACTACATCTTTTCACCTGCTGTGCTCTCCTTGAATTAGCCAACTCTTGCAGTCGTCAGTGGAGGAAAAGAAAAATCAATGCTGATGCTTACTTGTAATTCAGAACATGTAAATGCACATTTACTTTCACTATTCTTTGTCTCTTATTGCTTTGTTGTCTCTGTGATTTCCCTGTGCTGAGGCCAAAAAGCTCACCTGTTACCCACAAATCACTCAAGTACGTGTTTTGAACAAACATTTATAACCACAACAAAAAGGCCCCAAAGATCAGTGAAAAATCTTCTTGAAGCAAATGGAGGAATTAAGGAGTGAATACAGTAATATAACCAGACTCACAATGGACATTTGTTATTTTTTTTGTTTTGGCACACAGTTTCCTGTGATGGTGTGTAGGCAAACCCCCACAGTGCAGCAGGCATCATGGTTATATTTTGTTCACACACATTAACATACACGAGGGGGTCGAAACGTCAGAAACACATCTCAACATAATGCAACCTCATACACCAACAACAACAAATACAGCCTTTCTGACGAGGCGTCAACAACAGCTGAACAGGGATTAGATTGTACAGGTGTTCTGGCTAATAGACTGGTAAATCAATATATAGTAGTAAATGGGATTTAACTTTAACTAATAACATTATCCAAAGTCAAATTCATAATTTTCTCCAATGACACTTTAAATACACTCACGACTGCTGATGTACAAGTTGCTTGCGGGGATTGCGCCTGTGACTTTTCAGTTACAGAACAGCTTTTGTCCATTAGACAAAGTCTGAGGCATGGTGGTGTAATAGACTATTATCACGGTTGCTCGGAAGAATCAAAGTTTCTAAACTTTGGACAAACTGTTTTGAAATGTGGGTTGACTCTTGACTCGAATCAAGAAAATCCCAGAAATGTTTCAGCGTCTGTCATTTTCATCGTACTGCTCATTGTGCACGTTTTGTCGGCCAGGTGATTTGGATCAAACGGATAAAGCCAGTTCTGATAAGTGATTTGACTCAAGGTCCAATATGTTTGAGAGAGTGCGTAGTCATACAGCAGCTACACTCTTCTTGCGGAGCACAACATTATTTGGGGTGTATTTTATAAATGTTGACATGGATCTGTTTCTATGGTGATCTTTCTCCTAAATGGGTGAAAATAGTGCTAATGCTGTGTTTCTTGTAAAATAAAACATTCTGTGGACCACAAATTGCTGTTTATAGCCAGTGAGCTGTCGTGGAGGTGCACTGCTCACCACCAGAGCAGGAAACTATTTTTGTGATCCGCTGGCTGCAGGGGCTGATGAAGATTGGTTTCAGTTTTCTGTTGTTTTTTTTTTACTTTAGGAAAATGGAACTCCAGAGAAAAGCTGTTTTTCAGTCAAAGTGGTTTATTGAAATTACAAGGTTACCAGCTGCAAAGATTATCCGCTCTCTGCTAACAGATACCCAGAGAAACTGTCTCTTTTCTGTGAAGTATTTAAATGAAGGTGTATAGTGACGTCGGATTAATAGACTGCATATAGGACTCTGAGGTCCTGTTCTTTGTGTTTGATTAGACAAACGGAGCCCTCCATATTCATTTGAATTAGTGGGCTTTAAAAGTTCACAATAATCAAAGGTGTCCTGTCAAATGTTTTGACAGACGTCTCTTTTATAATGGTGACCTATCGAGAAAGTGCTTTTGTGGGTAGCAATTAATTTGTGCCAGTGGCCTCAGGGACACGCGGGTGAGTGGCAGCGCCGGTAACCAGCTCTCTTAACACATCCATGCTTCAAAGTCATGGATCTGTTACTCAAATTGGACTTCCTGGATCATTTTTCATCACCACCCACACCAATGCAGCACCTTGCCTTTCTCTTAGGCAGGGCTGTTTTCTGTCCCAGGCCGTGTGGAGAAGGCTCGACAGAAAATGTAGTCGAACACATACGTTAAAGCTGAATTAACACAGTTTAATACAACGTGAAAGAAATACATTTTTTAAAAACCCTCATAATTATTGTGTACTGTTGATCAGACACCAAAAAGGTCTCACTAAAACGTCTTTTTTATGGCCATGCTGAACACATGCACTCTTGTCACGAGATTATTCGTCGCGTTAATGGATTGTAGTTTGTAAAAAAAACAGTAGTTTTTTTTGCATGTTCAGGATGTTTAGTATTGAAGCTCTTTTGGTTCGGTGGGTCTTAGCCCAGGCAGAAGCCTGAGGTGTTGCAGCAGCAGCAGCGATGCTAACGTCAGTTAGCTGCACAGACTGGGAGGAAGCGGGGAGGCGGACCCTGCTTTTACAAAGCGTTTCGTTTTCGGGTCTGAAGCGGCGCTGTGGCTTAAAACCAGGTCCCAGTCTGACACTGCAGCGGCGGTAGCAGCAGGTCGGTGCGTGTCGGATCATTACTGCAACAACAACAACAACAAACACATGTTAGCTCTCTGAGCTCGGCGGAAGTCGGCGCGGTAAGAAAACTTTTGTCATTCAACTCCGGTGGCTTTTAAGGTGACAAAGCACTGATGTTTACTTTCGCTTTGCGCGTGCGGGCGATGATCCGAGACGTCGGTGTTTTGATGGTGGGAGTGATACGTGATGGATTTAGTGTTTATGTTTATTGACCGACAGTTGGGCCACTTCAGATTTGACACCGTCGACACCAGAAAAGAACTTAAAGTCGGCGGCAGGCAGGTGGATATGACATGTATGTGTCTGCTGTGTGTGCTTATGCAGTTCTAGTATTCAAATCAAACAAGTGCTGTAATCTGTGATTTGATATAGACAAACCACTGCGTAGCTCTCTAAAAACAACAACATCAACGATTTAATTAAAGCTTCAGCTATTCAGAAGTTTAAACATACATCACCGGTTTGATGATGTAGATCAACCATAAAAAAATGTTTGTAATGTATTGTAAAATGTATTTTATATTGCAGGTGGAAGTTTCTTAACTATAATTAACATTGTGTATTCATCTGCTGATTGGTTTCTCCATTCATTGTTTGATCTGTTAAATGTCAGAAAATACGGAAAAAGGCCCATTCCATATTCCTGAAGCCAAATGTGATGTCTTTTAATTTAATAAAATGATGTCCATCTAACAGTCTGAAAACCCAGTTTACTATAACATATGACAAAGAAAAGCAGCAAATATTCACATCTGAGGATCTGGAATCTAGAAAACGTTTGCTGTTTTTGAGTAAATATTGAATCCAACAGCACTGCTGATTATTTTTTTTACAATTAATTTCTTCATTGTCTTGCCTTTTTTTTTTTATGTCACAAAATAGTGTAACAATGCTCAGTGTAACTATCTAGATCCCAAAATGACATTTTCAGAATGCATTTCAGTCGAAAACCCCAAAAAGATTCAGTTTACGATGACGTATGCAGAGGAAAAGCCTCACGTTAGAGGAGATCATTCAACCCCCTTCTTAAAAAACGGAATGACAAACACAATCCATCAGTGACCAGCTCTCGCAGAGTGCTTGCTGTCACACATTAACTGGACTGTATTCGTTTCTTGCTCAGGAGGGGCCACGACCAAGAGGCCGAGTGCTGCACCTGGGACCCCACCCCCAGCCATGACCTCAGGAAACGAGAGCGAGGCACCCACCGTGACGGGCAGCACGCCGCAGAACGGAGAGAACAAACCGCCCCAGGCCATCGTCAAGCCCCAGGTCCTCACGCATGTCATCGAAGGCTTTGTCATCCAGGAGGGAGCTGAGCCTTTCCCCGTGTGTGTAAGTGCCCCCGATCTCGACCTGCGGCAGCGCGACATGATAAACAACCCAGAGCCGCCGCCCTCCAGCGTACTCGCCTGCAGGGAGCCGTCAGCACTAGTTACTACTAGTAGTGACGGCTCACAGCTTCCGTTTGATTCAGTCATTAATTGTAGTGACGTAAGTCTCTGGAGGAGAGAGAGGGAGAGAGAGAGAGATATTCATCTCAAGGCTTTAAGCTGTCATCTCCCTTAAAGTCAGTTATCATATGTTTTGTTGTTTATCCGGTGTGTCTGTATGCCTGCGCTTGACATCCCATCTTAATTAATCTCTTTTAAATGCTGATAATGAAATGTGCTTGTTATAAATTGTAGACTTTGGCCTCACTGCCTCCTACTGGACATTAGGCGTAAATGCACACGATATTTCCATGCATATAGGGCTGAACAAGCACAAGCAGTTCATACTGTTGTACAGCAAGAAAAGAAATGGTGTTTTCATGTTATTAATTACTTTTTTTATTTATCGATTGTCACTGCTTACTTTTTCGAGTAATAGATTACATGTTTGTTGTGTGAAATGTTAAACCTGGCGATAAATGCGTGTTATTACAAGTTCAGAGAGCCCAAGGTGACAAGATATTCCACTTAAAATGATGTTACTCAGAGAGAAGCAGAAAGCCTTCACATTTTAGAGGCTTTTGCTTGATTCAGTGACTTAAACAATTTAATCGATTGTCACAATTGTTGCAGATTAATCTTCTGCTGATTGGTTTATTGAATATTTGAGCAACTGTTTCAGCACTATTGAATGCACATTTCTTACTCGTCTCCAGTAGTAGTTTGTTAATTATCGGTCAGCTCAAAAAATTGCTATTTTCATTATATTAAAATTCCTATTTTTTTGTCAGTCAACCAATCGGTTCCGCACTAATTTTAATCCGCGTGTCATTTCATCTCATATCATCAATACTAAAGTAAAGTAGCACAGGGAGATTGATCATTAACGGTCATCAGGATATATTTGCGCATAGTTGTTCTGTCCAACTACATTGTCAGTCACAAGTAATCACAGCTATTGTTTCTTATTCCTGCAGCTTGTGGCGTTTTCACTTTGCTAGGTTTTGTAAATCCGTTCTGTCCGTCACCAGGTGGAGCGTCTGCCGATTCTCATCGACAGCCCAAAGAAGCTAGATCATCAGCTCTCCTCAGACCCAGACAAAACCCCCGCGAGCAACGCCGCCAACACCGACTCGGAGCCCGAGGACATGGACCAGCCCGGTGAGACGCCAAACGTATTCGTACAATAAGGTTGTGTTTATCAGCGCGTGCCGCACTGTGCTGGTGCCCCCCGATCCGCCTCCTTTCCGAGGCTTGTGAAACTTATACGACACCACCACCACCGCGTTCTCGGCGCACAGCGTTTCTGCAGTGGGACTGCTGGTGTTGTGAACAGATACGGACCTCGCTAACGCCACTCAGCTGCTGTGACACACGATGACGACAGCCGCCGCTGCTGCTGCAATGTTTTTATTTTTTATTATCAACTTTTACTGCATTGGCTTTCCACGTTCTTGGTTATTTGCTTTTAACGCAAGCGTTTACTTTTTCACCCAGTGACCGTCGTGATGAAAGTTGCTGACCCTCCCCGCTAACTATGCCGCTATCGACGGCAGTACTCCTGCACCGGATCAGATCAGTGCCTCCTTAAAAGAAACCTCTTTTTGTCAAGTGGGAGTCGACACAAAATTGTCGTCGTTTTGAAATTCCAAAAACGCAAAGATCTTGATTGTCGGTTTTGATCGTGAATATTTGGCTAATTTAGTTCATGTAGCTTTGTGATGCAGAGAGAATTTAAGAAGATAAAGCTGTGAATGACACCTACACCCTAAACCTCAATGCAATAAGTCAATCACACGATATACAACAGAATTTAACAGGTTTAATTGAAAAATATGTAAATTGTAATATGTAATGTTTTATTTTAGTGTCTGTCTCGTGTTTTTGACGTTTTCCATTCCCACAGAAAAAGAGCAAGAACCCAAGCTGACGTGTGAATACTGCGGCTGGGTCGACTTCGCCTACACGTTCAAAGGCTCTAAAAGATTCTGCTCCGTGGTTTGTGCAAAGAGGCAAGTCTTTTTTTTTTTTTGTGGGGGGGGTTTATTCTTATTTAAACAAATGAGTTGTTTCCACATTCATATTTTGAGAAAAAGGGGAAAAATCTCTCCTAACTGACCTTTTTTTTCTGGACAGGTACAATGTGGGCTGCACGAAGCGGATAGGCCTCTTCCGTCCAGAGAGGAGCAAACCAACGAGCCGCTGGCGTAAAAGATCTCAGGGCCGCTCCAGCATAGAGTCTAAGAAGCAGGTACTGGTCAGCCCTCCACCTCCCCTTCGGATCCTGCTTCCTCTGCACATTTCACGCCTCGTGCTTTTCAATGAACTTAAGCATCATTTGTGTCAGTGCCTGATCACCTCCCTCTGTCTTTAACGGGTCATTGAGTACTCTATGGTCTTTGTCCACCTTTTTATTGGTGACCAGCAGGAATAGAGACGCATTAGTGGAGATTTTATATAGACATCAGAAGCAGCTGGACTTACTGTTTTTGGGTGGATTTTGTTTTGGCCACTTATCCGAGAGAGTACCCGTGTTTACGTGGAATCTCCACTCTCCACTATTCCACTAATAATCTGAATATTCGCTATTAAAACACCTCGTTTGACCACCTCAATCTGAAGAGTCTATCTCGATCCGGCCCAACATCTCATCAGATCCCTTTTTCATTTAGTGTCCACGTAAAAAGTTTTCAGATTTCAATCGGTTTGGAGAAATATTGTCCATGTAACCGCAGCTAGTGACTGAGTTCTGCTAGTTATCCTGAGGCTGACCTTCCTCCCTTAAAATACTGAAACTTGTAAAGACACAATAAAGTCACGTTTGCACTATAGAGTTAGTTTAGTTTAGATAATGACAGCAGAAATTCACAATATGTAACGCTGGAAAGTAGATTTATTCCTTTCAGGTTTTATAGTCAAAATGTTTTGAGGTATGTAATGCCTCGCGGGTTGGGTCCTGAACCTCCTGTGGGGGGTGCTTTTGTTTCATGTTTGAAACAGGAAGTGAGTTTTATAATCCAGAGGGTTCAGCACCTGACAAAGTAATTGGTATTGATCCAACAACCCTGTCAACTCCCTATGAGTGTTATACTCCTTTGAAGCTATTGTACAGTATAAATCTTACTTATTGCCCCTTTTAAATCTTTGCTGGGGTGTCGGACACCGCAGTGTTTTACTGATGAGCCATTCATTTCTGAAAGGCCGAGCCTTCACGTCACGCCCGACTATTTCATTAATTTTTTTTCCTTTTCAGAAGCTGTCCCCGTTACCGCAGCAGACTCAGGGCGGTTCTGTGTCCTCACCGCATCCCTCACAGCCCAGTCAGGAGGAGTCCAGCCCGTGTTCAGACATGTCCAGCTACGAGGAGCCGCCGTCTCCCCTGTCGGCCGCCAGCTCGGGACCCCTGGCTCCGGCCCCGGCCCCGGCTCAGGTCGCCGCCCACCGGCATCCGAGCAGGACCTCGGACCAGGAGGGCTGTGCTGGGAGAGAGGAGCCTTCGCTCTGCCAGCACTTCTTACCAAACGACCCCACCAAGTGGAACGTGGAGGAGGTTTACGAGTTCATCCGTTCACTTCCAGGTCAGCGGAGGAAGCCTTACTTTTCCCTATGAATCCTGTTTTTACGTGTGACTAACCGCAGCTTGTACTCTTTCCTCTGCTGTTGGCGCAGGTTGTCAGGAGATAGCAGACGAGTTTCGCTCTCAGGAGATTGATGGACAGGCCATGCTCCTGTTAAAGGAGGACCACCTCATGAGCACCATGAACATTAAACTGGGACCTGCACTCAAGATCTTCGCACGCATCAACATGCTCAAAGACTCTTAGCGTGTGTGTGTGTGTGTGTGTGTGTGTGTGTGTGTGTGTGTGGGTGGAGCAGAGTGTAAAACTTCATAGCACTGACAACAGACTGACTGCACTATGACCTCGCCTTCTCCTCACTACTGAACTGGTTCCTTTCACAGAGAATCTCACTGTCGCTGGTACTTGCATTCACCTGTGTCTGCTCAATGTCCATGTAAACTTATGTCATACACAGGACTCACGGTGGTTACATTAGACTCAGAAGTATGTGATTACATGCACTAAGCAGGTCTTTTCTAGGCAGTGGACTGAAATGAAATCAGGAGCCACACAGAACAACATGCAACAAAGGGCGTTGTTTAGAGTCGCCACCTTAAACCCTTAGAACAAGTTTGGAGAAAAAGATACAGAAAAAAACAGGAATATGAAAGATCCCTTAACTAGGTCTCTTCTTCTTGTCTCCAGCTACAAATCGCCTTTTCCCCTGCAAACCAAAAGGAAGTCGAGCTGTACAGCAGCATGGCTTTCTTTGACCCCAGACATGCTGGGTTGTGTACTTAATTTTCATATTAAGATCTGATGATGGATCATAATAAAGATAACAAGAGCGCTTATTAATGCCACGTGTAGATGCAAAAGCCTTTTTTTTTATCAAATTTCATTAACTAGATAATGCATCTAGATAGGTGTACCACGTAATAGCAGGTAAAAAATGGGGTCTCTGATTTTTCCAGAGTAAAAAAAGAAGAAAATAAATTTGAAAGAAGAAGCCGTGCCAAAGTGCACTACCTGGTCAGTTGTGCCGAGGTTGGGTCCTACTGCAGCAGTCGTTACTGAATTGAAGCATTGAGAGAAAACTGAGTCTGAATTTATTATTGTATTGTTAGAGATGTTTTTTGTGCAGGTTTGTTAGTGTTTGAATGAAAGAGAAATGGCTGCATGTGTGTCTGGGAACAGAGGATTGCATTCATTAATTTGCTCATTTTCATTCAGTAGATGCTCCTTCGCCTTTTCTCACAATAAGACTCCCACAGCTCTGGGATACAAAGCTTGAATGCAGAGAAACCATCGAAGCAGCTTCTTTTGTGACATTGATTTCTCTTTTATTCTCGCCAGTTTTCTCCTGTAGATTTAAACTGCTTACAAAAAAATTTTTTTTTCTTCGCTTTTTCAAAATGATTTACTAAAATGTGACATTGATTTCTTGTCTCATATTCATAGGAGGACACTAAGTTATCCGAGAAACAATTCGGGTATGCTGCTCTCTTCACACAGCCCTGCTTTTGGCACTTATTTTCCTTTTCGTTTGCTTTAATGTCATGTGACACTCCTCGTCTAAAGTGAGAGCCAGGTTTATATGTACATACAGTAGCAGCTCAAGTGAGGGGAAAAGACTGAAACTAAGTGTGAAGCTATCATTTCTTTAAGTTATCCATTTTATTTTAAAACAGAAATTTAATAGTATGATATTTTGAAATATGCAAATGTATAAATATGGCTTCAAAAGTGTTTTTGTTTTTCTGATGAAAATATGATATCTATTTGTGTTTTGTGGCTGTGTTGGAAGGTCAACCTTTTTTTAGATAAGGCTTTGTTAAATGCTTGTATTTATCAAAACAGTTTGTTACACAACATTTTGCAGTTATAAATAATTTGCAATACAGTTCTGTCTTCTGCCATTTTTTCTGCGTCAGTGTGAAAGGAGGAGTCCGTTTTAAATGTTTTATGGACAAAACATTAAGATATGCCATACTGATATATCTTATTTATATATATATATATATATAATATATATGAGACATACTGCCATGCATCATGAATCTGAACTGAAGGTTGTTGATTTATTTTGTTTGCTTCAAAGTTCTTTTGATGTATTGGTGAAAATATACCAGTATTATTTATTTAAGGGAGGTTTTTTTTATTTGTATTCTACTCAATGTGTTTGTGTTCACTGTTTATCCTCTGTACAGTAGTTTTACTTTATACCTCTGTCTCAGTGCCTTCTCGAAGTCCCTGGGTCATAGGAAACAGGACATTTCCAGCTGTATGTCTCAAACAATGGCCCAGTTTTATGCAAATACACCGGCCGCTTTCCTTTTAGTTTCCATTGAACTACGATGGAAGCACAAACAATGAACAGGTATGAGTTTTCTTTCAAACGCAGTGACGTGCTGCGGCGTGTGTGGCTTAGGGGCGGGGAAGAGCAGAAATACGCAGGACTGTCACCTGGTACGCCCACTGTTTTCATTTGAGAACGGACCAAACCAAATGAAATCGTCTTTTTCTGTATTTAACGCAGAACTTAATAAAACTCATCAATTTCACACACTTGTATCCATATTTTGTATCACGACACAGTCGCACGTACAGGTTTAGATCATGTTTTCAACGATAACAGTCTGTCATTTTTAACCCCTCCCCCCATATTTTGATTAGAGTGGTTTAGCCCAGATTTAAACTTGTCGGGTGTTTGTGGCATTTAAACGGAAGGTACAACTGTTGGCTAACAACATTCATGTTGCGTTTCTGTCAGCAAATTAAAACATTTTAAAGTTTTAATAAATTCACCGAAATACTAACGACAGGTAAGTGAGCCTCTAAAAAGTGTCTTATTGTCGTTACAGTACCATTATATGGTTATATTTAGTTTTTTATTATGGTGATTTGACCGTATAGCCTATTTTTTATTAGGTTTTTAGCTAGTTAACTTAATTAGCTAAAGCCAAGCAGGCCTGACCAGAACTAATATTATGTATGACGTTTGCGTTTTTTCCCCAGTGGTTGAAAGTAACTAGCGTGAAGTACATTTAAGTAGTTACTGTACTGTGTGATTTGGTGGTAGTTAGGTTGTACTTTACTTATTTCCAACTTGTGCTACTTAAAAAGACTCCACCATACATCAGAGGCAAATATTGTACTTTTAACTCCACTACATTTATTTGCTAACTTTTAATTAACTAGTTACTTTGCAGGTTCAGGTCAATAATACAAAATGTAGTCACCAAATACATTCATCCATCAATATAATCCACTTATACAATACTTCACTTACAAAATGGGCCATTCTACATTATGAGTACTTTACTTTTTTACGTTTAACTTACTTTTACTTAGTGTTTCTGAATTGTGGTCTTTTTCCATTAAAGGATCTAATTATACTTCTTCCACCACTATCTTTTTTTTTTTTTTTAACACTAAAATCACATAACATGTCAGCACATTTAATCAGTTATAATATTTTTAGGGCTGCAACTAACAATATATTTTCAATTAGTCTGCACCTTTTTTCCTCTATTATTCATTTTGTCTATACATTGACAGAAAGAAAAACTCTTCCTGCAGGCTAAGATGTAGTCATATTTCTTGACCAACAGTCCAAAACCCAAAGATACTGAGTATACTCTCATATATGACAAAGGAAAGCAGCAAATCTTGACATTTGAAAAGCTTGAACCATCATGTGGCATTTTTGCTTGAAAAATAATTAAAACGATTAATCAAACTATGAAAATACAGTAGCTGCGATTCATTTTCTGTTCCTTGAGTAATCGATTAATGAATACATAAATTGCACATCTTAAGATGTTTATTCTATGCATTGTTATAACGAGAAACAAAATGACCAATTTTCACCAAGCTCTGTTGAGTTACTGAGCAATTTAAATGTCTAGACTGTTGCTGAAATGCCAAATCAAAGAGACGAGGCCGCTGATGATTCCCCCGCTGACCTTCCCTGTCTGGAAGAACTTGACTCTCCGACGGGTATGAAGCTTTATTACGGCAGTTATTGTTTTCAGGCACGTTCAGGGACCATTAGTAATTGAATTATTACCACCGTGGCAGTTTTAATTATCTGTGGGTGTGTGTGTGTCCTGTCTGGTGTCAGGGAGCCCACCCACTGCCTCATTATCCAGTCTGATGGAGCTGGAAAACTGTGTTTCCAACCTGAGCCTCGCGCATGAGATAGTGGTGAACCGAGACTTCTGCTTCAAACCCAGGAGCCCTCCTGCAGACAGGCAAGAAAAACACTCCACCACCGCTAAAGTGACCTTGTTTATTCTTCTTTCCAAAATGAACTGAGAGTTGAGTCTCTACTAAGCTAACCCCCCCCCTCCTCCTGTAGCCTGGAGGGAAGAGTGACTGAGATTGTTCACCGAGCGTTTTGGGACAGTCTTCAAGAGCAGCTGAACAGCGATCCTCCCAACTACAGCCACGCTGTCGCTCTGCTGCAGGAAGTCAAGACTGTAAGTGTGTGTAGCATAAAATCTGATGCATTAGTAACAGGGGAAGAGGGTCTACTGAGACCTCTGACCCCATTCATTCTCATATGCTTTAAGACAAGTGTATACAGTACAGACAAATGACACATGGCCAACCTTACACAGGGGCAATGTCATGTCAGACTTCATTAGAGCTATCTGCCAATCACAGGAACATACATTTAAAATTAAAATGAAGTTGGTAATAATAAAATATAGAGGTGGAACGACTTCGGGTTGATCTATTCATACAGCGTGAATGAACACAATATGTACAAAGCTGGTTTTATTGTGCTTTCACAATACTAACTAAACACAATAAGATGCTAACTAATCATTCTTTTTATGATAGATTAAAGGAATAGTTTGACATTTTGGGGAATTATTCACTTTCTCTGGAGAGTTAGAAAACAAGAAACCACTCAAATAATTATGACGCTACAGTGTTATTATTAAATATGTAAATATGAATCTAGAGCCAGCAGCAGGTTAGCTTAGCTTAGCATAACAACTGGAAACGGGGAAACACCTAGTCCGTGTCTTTCCAAAGGTAGCAAAATACACCTACCAGCACCTCTAAAGCACATTATATATTGTATGTTTAATCTATACAGAAACTAAAGTGTAAAAACAATACGCAGTGTTGTTGTCACCTTCTGGAGATCTCCACTGGTTACCTGGCAACCTCGTGGCTCCGGTGGTATCAACCTTGTAATCTAAATGTTGGCCAGAAAGCGATTTTTCCCCAAAATGTCCTTTAATGTATTAAAGAATGATAGAATGAACAGACATATCAGTTTTAAGCTAAAACTAATTATATTTTTAATGAATCCATTGTTTTTTAGTCCTGCTATTAATATGGATTATACCAGTGCACTGAACAGCTGTTTGTAGGTGTAGGGAAAATAATGGACCATGCAATAATCCAGAGGACACTCTGAGGATAAACTGACATTTTAAAGGCAGCCTTATGTTTCCCTTTAGATGCTTCGGTCCCTGCTGCTGCCCGGTCACGTCAGACTGAGGTCTCAGCTGGACGAGGTGCTGGACATGGAGCTGATCCAGCAGGAGGTCGACCACGGAGCTCTGGATCTCCACAGACTGGCAGGATACATCATCGACACCATGGCGTCTTTATGTGCACCTGTGCGTGACCCAGAGGTCGGTGCACTGAGGGAGCTCAGGGACCCTGTGGAGCTCCTGAGGTGAGGGGCAGGTTAACACCATCTTTACAGACAAAGTTCGTGTCTATATATATCGTCTTTTCCGTCTCATCTCCCCCTTTTCTTCCTTTAAAGCACTTAATACGTTAATAAAGTTGCATCCAAAACTGATTCCCCTGCCCTTCCCTCAGGGAGATCTTCCGCGTCTTAGGCCTGATGAAAAGTGACATGGTTAACTTCACCCTGCAGAGCCTGAGGCCTCACCTCCTGCAGCAGGCCGCGCAGTACGAGAGGGCCAAATTCCAGCAGATTTTGGACAAGCAGCCAGGTGAGCAAGACGTGTTTAAATCTCTAACCTCACTGCTACAGCGCGAAGGTGACTTTGTGACTGTAAAAATGTACGACCATTGCATATTTCACTTTTCAATTACACCGATTTTGACCTTTGCCGCTCGAATGCACCGTCCGGTCATTTTTCAGCTTCTCCTAGATTGGGGCGAGGAGCTGGACAGCCAATCAGCGAACTCTACTCTGCCTAAGTACAGCTGACTAATCAGAGATATTCATTGGCAGAGTGACAGGGCTCTCTGTGCTGACATAGTCATGTTAGCTGCGATACTAAATATACTTAATAGTCCTCCAAAATACACTTTGTTAGCACATTAAATCATGTGGCAAATAAGTAGGACAGTATTCTATATACCAGCAATGTTTTAGTTTTCATAGCAGTAGGTGTCACTTTTTTTTTGTCTTGGTACAGACACTGATAGATGACGCTGTGACAGTGAATCAAATGTGCTGCAAACACAAACAAATTGGTTTTAGTCCCTAAACACACACTTTAACCCACCGTTCACTACTTTCTGTGGAAGAAACCAAGAATAACATGTCATCCATCACTGGAAACGCCTTGCGAATCCTCTGGTAATTCAGTGGCATCACAGGGCATATACATCACGTGCAGCTGCTGAGGTTTTTATTTAAACACGCGCCTTTTATATCGTTTTCTTCCAGCTTCTCTGGACAACACCACCGTCTGGCTTCAGGCCGCAGCGTCAGAAGAGGCGTCAGCCGCCAGAGCTCCGTCCGAGCCTGCCGGTCCTGTCAGCGCCACCGCCGTCCTCAACCGGGCCTACATACGTCTGCTACACTGGGAGCCGCAAGATCAGAAATACCCCGAGGTCAGCAGCAGCCTGCAAGATTACATCACGCTACACTTTGCCTTTCCTTCCGAGTGATATTTTATTGATTATCAGGGAATATTTAGTCTCCCTACTCACCCCGCTGCATGTTAAATCGTGTGACGACACATTAAGAGCTCATGTAGCGTTGTACAACAGCGGTCCTCAGCCTTATTTCTCTGACGCACCCACACAGCCCTGTCAGATGAAGTCAAGTACCTCTTCATCAACAACAGCCATCATGTGGCGCTGACAGTAAACTTGTTTTAACTGGTGATTATACTATTAATTATATAAATGTAGATATTGTAAGCCTACAGTAATGTTTTCTTCTTCTTTTCTTTATATTACCACCACTTGAAGTGACTGAAGCTGAACTCAAATTCAAATTACTGTCCACACAGACCGCGCTGATGGACCGAGGCCGCCTGGAGGCTCTGGGCCAGCGGCTCCAGATGCTGGTCCTGGAGGCGTCGGTGCTGCTCCTGACCAATGCTCAGTGCGGCGGCGTTTTCTCCCTGCAGGGGTTTGTAGGTAAACTCAGGCAGTCCGTCGCTGCCCTGCTGGAGGGCAGTCACACCAGGTAAGAGGAGGATTTGGTGATGCATGTACAGGCTGTCACGGGGAACAGGTATCGTATGAGAAGGAAACCAATGGAGGCGACAGGAGGCAACTAGCTTGTCAGAACAGATCCAGCTAACCTCATTCTTTCTGTTTAAGAGAAGCCCCGTCATGATTAGTGTATAAATGTGGAACAGCAGCTTGTGATATTAAAGGCCTGCTCACACTCCAAGCTACAATACAATGTTGCACAGACTAATTCTCCCTTTAGCACACTTATTAAAATGTCGTTTTATTTTATCCAAACCCTCTCTGGGACCTAGATGTTATTAAAAAACCCTTATTTATTGACTTCCAGGAGTCTCTTTGCTCAACACTCTTTAAAAATGGAATTCATGTTCATAGTCCTGTGAGTTAATCACACATCTAATGAAGCCTGCTGGTAATTTGTCTAATGCCGGTTTCTGGTGCTGCAGGGAGGCTGACCTGAAAGGTGCGCTGCTGGGGCTCGGGGAGACGGTGCTGCAGCAGGTGACCGAAGCTCTGAGCGCGCAGAGAGGAGCGGCGCTGCCTCGGGAGAGCCAGGATCTGCTGAAAGGACAGATCTCGGAGCTGTGGAAGCACAACAACCCCGTCCGCACACTCATAGGTCAGGCTGGGCACAAGAGGGCTGGAGAGGTGATCAATGGAAGTACAAGTGGTGTAAAGACACACATTAGATTTAAGTTTCTAAATATTTGTTGCAGTTTTTTATGTTTATACATAATATACACAGAAACAACCACTTCCAAGTTGTTGGAAATACATTTTGATGAAGAAATTGGAAAATGTTTGTCTGTAAAAAGCTGCAGGGGACTGCACCATTTTCACTCGACAGGAAAAATAAGCCCTGCAATCTGCCCATTATCTTCTTAGACGAATGATTAATCGTTGTGTCTGTGAAAAATGATCGTCACTAAATATCTTTGCTATCAGACAAAGACTCGCTGCAAATCTAAAACCAGAAGATTATTACAAACGCGCAAAGTTATTGCTGGATACTGTTGGTTATAACAGCAAAAGAAAATCAGGTTGGAGGTTGTTTTCACTTCATTTAATTCACTTTTTAGGGCGATAAAAACCCTTCAAGGCTTATTCAAAATACATTTGAGTAAAGATACGGTCGTATATTTAAACCTGTAGACAGCTGACATGTTGGGGATGCAGCCATCAACAGGACAAACATGCATTATGTCATTTAGTTTGGGTTATCTTGTCCACATGCATGTTTTTAAACTCGGGCCGTGTGCTGCTGCAGAGAACTGACTTCTTTCCCTCCACCCTCTCATCCCTCTCTCGATCAAAAACAGGAGAAAGGGCACACGATTTCCTCCAGGCCACGCTGCAGGGCGGCCCCGCCAACAGGAGCACAGAGCTGCCCGCTCCCCTCGGGCTGGTGAGTGCCGAGCTGGCCGAGCTGGGGACGGCCTTTGGGCGAGTCGCCCACTTCAACCGAGCGGTCTTTGGTCCCTTCTACGCACCCATCCTCAGGAAACTGCTGTTCCCACCGGGAGAGGCCGAGACCGGGGAGGACTCCCGCTAGGCTGGGGGCGACCCAGACAACCTCCGGTGACCTTAACATAAGCTGCCATTCGGCACTGAATGTGTAAATACAGTGAATGAGAATGTTCAAGGGAAAGACATTTACAGTCTGCAGACAAGAAAAAGTTTTACATTATTATTATATTTTTAAACATTACCAAACAAGTCTAAATCAAAGCATGAGGCAGGTGTGAATTAGTGTTAACTACACACCCGAGTGCACAACAGGAAAACCTACTAGATTGTGTGAAACATAGGTCATCGTTTTCACTGGTACAAGGATAACACACAGTTTGTAATGTGTTAATGATAAAACTAGGATGATTGTGAGACTGAAATGTTATCGAAAACATCAGTTGCACCCTCAGGAAAAACAAAGTACCAAAGATTATGCTTGTAGTCAGTTTGTAAATAATAGTTCAGTTTTAAAATGTATCGTATGTATGTTAACTTACCAAAGAGTGTGCACTTTTTCAGAATTCTGTTTTTTTTTTTTGGCACCTTTGATTATAAACTAAAAATATACTCAGTGTTTCCCCTACAGTTGTTGGTAGTGGGGGGCAGACGTTTTCTTTTGTGAATGAATACCAAATGTATTAACTGTAATTTTATAGTTTGCTGGTTTATAACAAAACTACTATGTTTCGGATGACCGTGGCATTACATGAGAAACTAAGAGTTTGTAATCCATTTGCTTTTCAGGAGTTCAGGAGTTGCTTTTCAAGTTGTTGCTGAGACGTGATTTTATGTAACGTTCCCACAGTTCCAGGAAGCCATTGGTTTCCATTCATTTCCAGGATTTCCAGCATGAAAATAACTGATCACATTATTTCTTACGCTGTAGAATCCACCACAGGGAAAGTGTGTCACTTTAAATGTAAGTTACATTATCACTGTGATGGATTATGCAAGACAACGTTTTAAGAGTTAAAGCGAGAGTCAGCTAGCACATTTGAATATTGAACGGCAATAAATACACACCGATGGATACCTGGAATGCTAGCCAACATAGTACGATGTGCGAGGATGGTTAGCATAAGGGATTTGCGTTCGTAAGACAGGTTAAACATGTAAAACTGCCAGCGTGGTTCCTGAACTTATTCGAGTGATTTTGCTGCAGCTTCGAGCAGAACGGAACGGAAGAGAAAACGTGCACGAGTCACAGCGGTAAGCATTTTCCGAAAGATAAATGTTTAATAGTCTTTTGAAAACGCATAAAACAAACCTCTTCAACGTGTTTCCCAAACTGCAACTGGATTTACTAATCCAACCAAAAATATCATGTGTCCTGGCATATTTAGTACGGCACAAGAAAAATACTGTAATAATGTTATTGTGCATAAAAATATACTGTAAGAAACATCATAAAGAAATATAATAACTTATATAAAATTTGTTTATTTTGGTGTCGTACAAATCAAGCAAGGGCCTATGTCATTTCCTGCTGCCACTTTGGTTTAGCTTTGGAGTCGCAACTTGGGAAATTGGTTGAAAATCTTTTTTTAATCATACAAAAAAATAAGTTTATATATATATATTCGGATATAAAGGATTCTGGAAACACCACCAACACAATAACAATCTGAATTTTTCAAAGATCACCAGGCACTTTAGAAAGTCGGGTGCTTAACACTGTGACTTGAAACACGTTAAGCACAAGCTGGGTGCTAATCGTTTGTTGAGATTCGAAGTTGCACCACCCACTAATCTCTATAACAGGGGAAACACTGATGGTATAATTGTACAGTAATTATCATGTTGTTACATTTGTCACTTTAAATTTCAAATAGCTGGTGTGAAGATTCTCTCTGTATTTTACTATTCAACCATAAAACAAAATCAATGCTGACAACAGACTTGAGAGGGATTCTTTTGTCATTGTATTATTTAATTTCATTTATATAATATTGCTTTGAAATTTGAAACAGTATCACATTTTCATTGACAAACCATACTCTGTCCACAACCATGGGCAAAGCATTGTATGCTGGTACAGTTTATTTTTTTCCCTCTACGTTTACCCATAATAATTCCCAGTTACTATCTCCAATAGACCTGAATCAATAGAAGTGTTCATTAATGTCTATATCATTAATGGTCTACAGTGCTCTAAACATTACAGTACCTACATGACAAGATCAGAGAGTCACACAGAGGCCAGGAAATAGACTCGGCCTTTCCGACTGACCTCTCTCAAGCCAGGAGTGATACGCAGGTCCCGTTTGGCCAGTGACGTGGGACAACAGGTTACCTTTCGTCTGAGTGTGGGGATTCATATCAGGGGCAGTGGAGGAGCAGGGGATATACAGAGTGAGATCTTAATGTCAGAGTTGCGCTGGTTTGGCCCTGCACGTTGCATAAGGCTTACCTCCCATTTCCTGCCTCTACCTCTTTTTCCACTGCTCTGCCCACTAACTCAACACACGCAAACACACTCAGATCGGCTGCTCCCCTTCAACTCACAGCTTGGTATCCGGAAACTTGAACGCTGGGGTGAGCTACACAAGGAAAACACCAATGTTAAAAAAGACCGGTACATGCACAGCCATATCATGCCACCAAAACTTGCTTTAAATAGCTGCTGCTCATTAAAGTGTAATGCTTTTACATTATGCATACATACTAAAGCAGGTTGTCTTGGTGACACACAAAATGGAAGATCATACGTGACAAAATGTTGGGAGGAATGGCGACCATGGAAACGTGGAGGGATGAGGATGAATCGCTGTGTTGGCGTGTAGCGAAGAGAGAGGGAACATAAAAAGCAAATGGCAGATGAGTGAGAAGAGACGAGACACTGCTACAGTACATACAAAGACTGCTCAGGCCAAGTGCATCAAAGGGTACAAAACACAAAAAAACACTGCCAACATGCATCGTCAGTGGACAGTTAACAGTCAGAACAAAGTGGCAATGACACAGCCACGGTACCACACACAGACCAGCTACATCTTAACAGTCAGTCTTCTGGAGAGGAGCTCAACACCTCACATCTCCCGCAGCACACAGAAACAAGGACAGTGGACAGTGATGTAACAGCAACAGTCCAAACTCCCATGAGGACAGACAGAAACATGGCATACAGCACGCACAGCAGGTAGTGCACACAGGGGAGAACCCACAGATACGTGTCGACTCCACAACGAGCATTTTTGAGTCACAGTGCAGGAGGGAAATTATTATAAAAATAAAAAAAAAACGGTGTCACGTTCTCAGCATAAATCCAGTCGCATTAACGCAACACTTAGTTTTGGCTCTTTTAACGTAGTGGAATTAAATCTTTTCACTGGCGTTTATTTTCAAGTGACATACTTTGCGTGTACTGAACCTAATTCTAAATTGGTGTGAAACAGCACGGATACCTACCCATGTAATCAGAATAATAAGATGCTATATCGGGAAATGGGTGCCAAATTGTGCTCCAGGCTCATTAATATACACGAGTCGAATGAAATCGTGATTAAGATGTTTTTGTTTAGATTACCAAAAATTGTGATATGTGAAACCAATGTTAGTACACTCAATATGCTTGTGTTAATATATATATATATATATATCTTTTTCTTCTCTTTGTTTTTTGCCTCTGGTTGTATCGATGCTGGGATCCTTCGTGATCCCCTTCTTAATCACTCTCTCCCAAAGTATTCCAGTCAGCGCCCGTCTATCAAAAAGTAGCACAAAATGCACCAAAGTCCTATCTGCACCGTAAGAAAAGAAAAGGTATTAAAAGGGATAGTGCCATATTTAAACACAGTGTTTTTTTAAAATTGACAAGAAGAAGATGCTGTGATTTGCAGTCTCTCGTTGCTACCGTGAATGTTGAGAGACTGCAGACAGGGCAGTACAAGGCCAGAGCAAAGACTCATCTGGACAAAACTGTACCATCATAAGAACAACGTCATCCCAGCCAGTCACAGTCAATTTAACACACCAGGAAATCAGAGGTGTTGTCTTTTTTCCCCCTCTTTTTTTTTTGTCTTTTAGAAGCAGGAGGGGAAGGGCGTGCAGTTGTTGGGTGGTATTCAGGGAGAAAGGTGGGGACTTTAGTTGATTATAGATAACCGAAATCAAGTAAGGCTGTTGTCCACGGTAAATTGTAGGAAAGTTGTCCTCCTGTATGTGAATACGAGGGTTCAGTTCTTGGTCCATCTGAGCTCAGACATCGTGTTATATGTACAAATGCGTAGAAAAAAAACAGGTTGTTTGCTGCATGTTGCTGTTTTGTCTTTCATTGATTAATTCTCCGTCTTGCATCCCATGCTAGCAAAGCAGCCTCCTCATAGTGCCTCACAGTGGTAGATGCCTGGTAAGACAGGACAGGCTAAAGATGGAGAAAGAAAAAAAAAAAAAATAACTGTCTTGAGGCAAAACAATCAAATAATTCAGTAACTAAAAACGTGACGTTTAAAAAATATCTAAAGAACAAATCATACTTTTTTTTATTTTACAGACCTGAAACCAAAAGTTTTCATCTGTGCAATATCAAAAGGGCCCGTTAAAGGAACAGTGCGTCTGTACGATAAATATGAAGCTACCACCGGCGGCTGGCTTACGTAGGTTAGCACAAAGCATGACCTCCCATGAAACTGCGATATGTCGGGGTTTTTTCACCCTTCTGTCTTTGTACAGATTAAACAAACACAATTTAACGTATCTTTATATTTACCGTACAGACGTGTAAGTGGTATCAATGTTGTCTTAACTGTCTAATTCTTGACAGGAACAGGAACGTTTCCCGTCGTTACGCTAGGCTAAGTTAGCCAGCTGCTGGTTGTAGCTTCACAAGAATGTTGAACTTTTCCTTTAACAGTTTACCACACTGGCCCAACTTTGTAGTTTACTCAATATTATCAAATAACTTTGCTGGAAATTAAACTTGCTGTTACGTCAAGCCAATATGGAGTCTAGTTATAGAGCAAAGTAAAATTTGCCTGAGGAGAATTAATTTAAAAGAACGGTCTGAAAGAATAATAATAAGAAGAAAAAGAATAAAGATGCAACCTCTGGGAGCTATCTGGGATTTGGAGGCAGATGCAAGTTGTCAGGAGGAGGAGGATGAGGAGGAAGAGGCAGTTTGGTTGAGAGAGCATGGCCACTGTAAAATGACATCAGTCCAGGATCATCCGTTCCAGGGCTCCGCCATTGGCTGCAGCAGCAACAGGTGAGGGAGGCTGCCAGGGGTGTCGAGGGGGGGGGGGGGCACGGGGTGAGCCGCAGGAGTGTTTGTCATGGCGGGTAAAGAGGTTGGTGTGGGTCGCTGGGCAGGGCAAAGGAGGGTGCAGGAGTAAGCAGCCCTGAGGGATGCTATACCATCACAGTGAGAAGGCACGGGGCTCGCATGTATTTATGTGTGTGTGTGAGTTAAAGAAAGAACTGGATGCAGGGGGGAGAGGAAAGTACGAGGGGGTGCGGAGGGGCGGCTGTGGGGATCCGGCCTCAGAATATGGTGGTCTCATACTTGGTGCTGACGGGGCGCCTGTTGGAGTCCCGCTGGTCCAAGAGCCAGGTGGTGCTGCCCAGGGACTGCATGTCTGCGTCCATCTCCAGGGGGTCGATCTGCCGGGGGGGAAGGAGGGAGGAGGGACGAGAGGAGGGCGTGAGACGGGGCGGCAGTGGAGGCCACTGCGCCACACTGACAAGTCCTCAGCTCACACACGTGCATGTGGATTAGAGGTACAGTCCGGTGATCATGTTATAATCACAGACACTCAGGGCTCAATCCACAACATGGATGATGTCTGACAGAAAATACGCCCGGGCCTCCCTCTGGAAGCCGCAGCAGTAAACCAAAGCTACAACCCTCTGGGAGTTACAAAATATACCGATTAGCAGTTCAAATGCAACAAGTGCTCTACACCAGTGGCTCGTACAAACACGAGCGCCATTGTCATGACGTAAGCAGTCAAAACGCACAAGTGCTGGTTAATACAGATTTACTTAGAGCTAGATGTGAATTTGGAATGACAAAAAAAAAAATCTCAATCTTAAAATTCTTCAAAAATCTTCAGTTCAACGTCTTTAAAAATAAAATAAGTATACGATATACAAAAGATGAGAAAGGGAGCTTTAAAACCATCCAACAGAGACAACTTCCACCTTCTTGCTTACAAACCCTCACTGGCACAATTAAGCCAACCGTCCTCATAGAAGCTTAAATAAAGAAGTTAAATCACATCACGAAACCCTCTCTTCCCTGAATGTGTTTAACCACAGAACTTGAACTAATTGCATCTTTAACTCTGAAATGTAAGATGAAGATGAGCGATGGGAAAAGTAAAGGGATGAGGAGGAACATTTATGGCAGAAAAATTAGGGCACCACAAAACGAGGGGACAAAGTGCACTGCGGCACCCCGACAACGACAGAAAGAAAGAGGGTGGGGGTCGGTGTGTAAGCAGATGTGTGGTGATTACAGGCTGAATAGAGGAAAGGAAAGAGAAGGACCTGGACTCCGGGGCTAACAGAGTGTAACGGGAGGAAGGAAGGACGGTGGGTAGTACACGTGTGACAGTGACAGCAGCGGCATTCGAGCAGAGGGGCACCCTGGGAAGCAGGAGGACCAAGAAGACAAGAACAAAGACATGTTAAAAGAAAATGCACTGAACGAACAATGAAAAATCCAGCAGCAGTAGAAGAGCATCACCTGTTAGAGCTAAAGAATGCAAATTATTCACAAAAATCCTTCCTCTTCTTGTGTTCTTGTAACTGACATTCGCTAAATACCTCCCCCCGATGAGTTATTGTCCAATCGTAGCTTAGCAACCGTAACTAGGCATGGCAGGCCTTTCAAGCTGTGGATTTCTACACGTGCATGATGCTGATTTGGAGGGTGGTGTCTTTTTTTATTAGCCTTTTTCAAAAACCAGTACCACCACTGTAAGGAATTGATTAAACAGTGTGTTGATCTTCGGTAATGTAAGCTGCACGCTTGGCTAGGCTAACTAGCTTAACCCGGCGTTACTTCCCGGGCTAAAGAGCACATTAATAGCCAACTGCTTTATGGGGTTGCTTTACTGTGTGGAAGCTGGTCCTCGATGCTACAGACGGTAGGCTAACTGTAGCTCTAACTCATCTTTTTCTTACATTAACATTCAAAGTCAAAGCATTGTGTGACATTAAGGACGTGTATGTAAGCTAAGCAGCCAAACAGGCTTATGTAAACAGCAGTGTAATCTTACATATCATATTTATAATACTAGGAATAACTAGCTTGACAAGTCCATGTCTTCATAAATGGATCGTAACTGGAGAATGTTTGTTTGTTTGTTTGTTTGCCTGAGACACGCAGTTGCAGTTGGTTATATATATCGTGTATGTAGCCATCAAGCGCAAATTCAGGACCCCTTTACAGTAATTTAGTTTTAAAACTGAACACATTCAGAAGTCAGTCAGAGCCAGCATTTTTTTTACAAACACACAGAGCTAACGTGTTAGCTTAATTAGGTAGCTAGCTACAGCTGATAAAAGGCCTTTTCCGATGGAACGACACGCTTCTCTGTCTTAAACCAAGAATCAGTTGTTTCAGATAGCATGTAAGTCTGTCATCTTATCATTGTAAACTGCACGAGCTGCAACAAGAAGGTACAGCTTCACAGGTGTAGCAGCAGTAACTAAGGGGGGGAGGGCTAAACAAACGGTCAACCTCTCCTTTTAACATAAAAAACGCAGTTTCTGTTTAACCCAACTAGATCTGGTAGCATTCACAGCAATAAAAACCATTAAAACAATTGGCAGCAGATAGAAGTCTCCCCCCTTCTCTTTTAAAACTTAAACAACCAGCCGGAGTAATTATGCAGCTTTGTGATTACTCCATATATTATCTTTACGGGCAGGTAGTAAAACAAAGTGATTTGTGTCTCTGCATAAGCATGTGGTGTAGCAGCGTGCGTGCCTCGGGCTGTGCAGCTCTCTCAGGTGACAGTGATCACTGAGTGCTCGTTATGTGCAGCCTGAGAGGTCAATGCATCAACGCGCAGCGTGCACGTGGACATTTACGCAACACACTCAATCAATAGAGGGGAAGCAGCGAGCGGGGTCCAACCAGCGGGGCCGAGCCCTCCGAAAAGGCCCAGAGGAAATCAAAGAAAAACATTTATCACGTTTCGCACATGCACGAAACGAAAATCTCCCCTGATCTGAGTGACTCAGACTCTTTTGGGGGGTGGAAATTAGTAGCAAAGTAATGACTCATCACTTCCTATGTAGACGGCTCATTGAGGATTCGGAGGGGTCTGTGTACCTTTTCTGAATTATGATTGTTTCTACTCTCCCTCTGTCCTTTAAACCATCTGAGCAACGCTCACACCCGCTCGCAGATTTGACGTGGCTTTTGTGAAGGGTTGTAGGGTGGTACTCACTGCTGATCTCCGCATGCTGCTCCACGATTGAGATACGGGGCGGCTGGCTTTGGTCTCTATGACCTCCGTGGGCAGAGATGAAGGTGGGGCGTAGTGTCTCGCCCTGGACTGAATCGCCATCTGATAGGCCACCTCGAATGCCTGTCCTAGTGTTAGGATGATCTCGTAGGTCTGTGTCTGTGTGCATGAAAAAGAAAATGTTCAGTCAAGGTCCGTAGACACGAGACATAAAAGTCCTGCCTGGTAATAAAAAAAACTAAAAGTCTAACAGCTGCCGTTTCACCCGGTGCTAAATGACACAAAGCAACTTATTCGTAGCGGCCGTCTTATGGTTTTACAATTGATTTAAACTGAATTCACATAAACTGTAAGACATAATCAGCCCTTTGCTTGTGTGCATGACAAACTATTTAACTTCCTTTCGTTAGAGCCCAACACATGTTAGCATGTTTGCTATTAGTTCTTTTAAACAATTCAACCAAGTGGCTTGGACGATCAAAATCTAGTATCATTTTTAAATGACTGTGGCATGACTGTGTTACACCGTGTTACATTTTAATGACTTTTGTTTCAACATGTGTTTAGAATTACCGTCATTTTATTGAGATTCAAATGCTGTTTTGTCGACAGTTTGTTGTGCTTCACACACACAAATCCGCTGCTCTCCACATTGTTAGGATAATTACTTTGTGTAGATAGAAGAGAAAAGCCAAAGCGATGTTTACACGACGTTGTGCACATAGAGCAGTTGTGTCAAATACAATTTGGGTCTTGTGAAGACTTTGATCATTGAAAATCAGTTAAAACTTATTTCCCCGCTGTTACCCGACGCTCCACAGTGGTCCATCTGCCAAAGGTAAAAGATTGTATTCGACCTTTACAGAAGCTGAGACACAGATTGCAACATAATGCCTGTACATGGAAATGCCATTCATAGCAGGAGTGGAACTTCAATCAAGACATTCGATGAGCCAATCAAGGAAATAATGTCCACAGCATGCTGCGTGCAGTTTTAACCGCAGGAAACACAACGTCCCACACAGGACACTTTGTTTTTTCTACATTATTCAATGATGAATTTACCAAAAGCTCAAGAATTATAAGAAGTACTGTGACAGTTACACCATATGCTTACAGTTAGAGCTACAGTCGTATTTCTATTAAATCTTACAAAAGACTAAACACAAGCCTGGTTCGTTCAGGTGTTTCTTACTTTAAAAGGATAGATTACTCACCACTTCCACAGTGCTGAAGACGTGACAGAAGTGGTGGCCACTCTTCAGATCCTTGGTAATATAAGCAAAAGTGCAGAGGTCATCTGGGTCCTGAGCGGCGCACGAGATGTTCCTGATCTCATGCTCAGCAACTATAGTCTAATGGAGAAGGGAAGGAAGTGAGTGCTGACTGGAAACCAACCGCTAATGGAGGCTGAGGGAGACAACTGCAATGTTTGATGTTGGACGGATCGATATAGAGACACACGAGCGTGCTTTCCCATTACCTTCGTGGCTGCGTCAATGAACTTGACCCCTCTATAGGTAATGGACAGTATGACAACTGGACCCTTTCTTGAATCCTTTGATTTCTGCAATGGACACGATAACAAGAGTGAGTACAACAAAATACAAAGGTTCATGCCCTATCAATGTGATGACAGAAATATTAATGTACTAGGACGTGCTCAGACTGGGGAAAGTATTTTTGTCGGATATTTGTAATCGTTTGTTTGCTGGAACTTATTTATTTTTATGATCAAGAAAACACTTTTCAGCTGTTCTTCAGAAGGTCAGTGCAAATGAATATTGTTAAAGCCTTTCAGTCACACTTACCCTAATTTTAGCACAGGCATCTTGTGTGGACTCAATCCCTCGTAGATCCCTGATTATCATTGATCCGAGGTACTAGGAGAAAGAATCATGACATGCCAGGGTTGGGTCGATGATTTTGAACACTGGTCCTATGTCTCACATGTCAACGTCACAGTACAAGTTGGGGTACAGCTCTGTCTTCTGTACTGTATTAAAAAAAAACAGCGCATGTCTGCTTCCGTGCTGAAGACAGTTAAAAAGGGACTTACAGTTGCCTCGTACCCGCAGGAGTCCAGGATGAGTTTCTCGGGCTGGTGATGCCAGGCGGACACCGTGGCGTAGGTGGCAGACTGGCTCGGTGGCCGGAGGTTTAAACGAGAGTCTTTGTGCCGTTCGCTCTGTCTGTCCTAAACGGTGGACGCAACAAAGAGAGGAAACACAGCCAACATTTGTGACCTGAAACAAATGATATAGCACTTCTCACCTCACAAAGACGCACCTCTGTCACTATAGACAATAAAGAGTGATAAGACGCTGTATTTTGTGCATTGCACTAGAACTGAAGAGCAGATCCCACTGGTTTAGTACAATTCTGTGTGTCTTGGTCAAGAAGTGACTTCTGACTGCCGTACATTAGTGTGAAAGCAACAGAGGTCTGCATTGTCAGCCTTTAATGTAAGTCCTTTTTGATCTGCTGGTATGCTCATAAATATTCATTCACTGGGGCCCAACCTTTAGGTCATTGGGCTGTGCTCAGACTTTACATTAAACCTCTTGTCAGAATAAAATATACTATTGACAGTAGTTCAATAAGCATTTAGGAAAATGAGATCTGAGTATTGATCTTAAATATCACAGATCCAGGGTAGAGCAGCCATACAACACTGAGCTTGTTTGTGGGCGCTGCTCTGTGTTTTCTCTTTGGCCTCAGTGAGTCAGAAACTGGGCATGTCGTTTGACTGTTTGCCCGTGTGTCGAATTAAATACTCAAATAGTTTGACCTTTAGCAAATGGTCTAGCAAATCTGATCACTGAGTTCTTCTCTCTGAGTGAGACAAATGATCTCACTGGGTGAGTTAAAATATACGGGATGGAGCTAAAGACCACAGTGCTTCGAGTAAAAGGTAGCTAACTGGTAAATTTGAAATGAATCTTCATGGCTAGTTTAAAGATTAAATTAAATTGTATGAATTAATTAATATTATATCAAAGAGGGTAGGGTAAATAACAGAAACACCTCAATGTATAACGCAATTCATTTTAACAGCACCACCAACAAACTACATTCTCCAAATTTTTTATATATAAGTGAAATCAACAAAAACTGAACATTATAGGATTTCTTTTAGGACTGTTATATTAGACTGCATTCGTTTTAGCCAGTTGCACCTAATAAACTGTCAGCTGAGTGTATTATCGGAGTCGGGGATAATGGTTAAAATATCAGACAGGAATGGAGATCCTGCAAAATAAATCAAACAAATCATATTAATGCAAAAATAATATAAAAATATCCAAAAAGCAGTCCTGCTCATTGATTCCCAGCATTGTCCACACTTGTCTAATTCATCCAGTGATTGCTGTGGTTCTTTGGGAGATTTAACTCCATCCAGAACGGCCCTGTGTCGGAGAACTGCCACTATGGGGACAAGACGCCCTGACGCAGCTAACTTTGTACAGCGTCCTCCTCTATTAGTCTCTAGTCTCTCACTGAGAGCACGTTTGTAGGTTTCCCAGAAGATGATGACAGCGAATGAAGGCGGAACTCACTACAGAGCGCGGCCTCTCACTATACGAACGCAGAGAAACGCTACAGTCTTGGTCAACTCTCCGCCTCCTGTCCGGCTCACTCAGGGGCAGGAGCATGTCCATGGATCGACTGGTGTAGGGGTCCATCTGACTGAGGGGAGAGGTGGTCTGGGACAGGAGGTCATGGAACTGACACACACACACACACACACAGTCACAGAATTAGACAGACACACAGCACAGATTAATGATTTGACAGCACTGTCTACATGGGCTGGTTTCCCTGATCTACATCCAAGCCTAATCCCTCACAAAAGAGCCTCTTCCACAGAGATTCTCAATTCTTTTTAGCCCTGTTTAATCTGCCTGGGAAATCAGCCCCGAGTATTTAACTGTTGTGAACATAATGATATTGAAGAATCTCATTCCAAAATTAGATATCCACTGCTGGAAAAAGAATAAGGAGCCATTTTCTCACAAAATGATGTTGGCATAAAATTAAAGCTTCCCATGCAACGTTGTTTAACTTCCGTCTTAAGCTCTACTTTGATTGTTGTTCAATAAGAAAAATAATAGGGTGTATTCGTCTGTCTCTTTTGAAATATTGAGCACTAGAACAACAAATGTGAACAGATGTGAACCCAATGTAAATAAAAAAAAGATATTTTAGACAGCGCTGACAGTAAATATGGGTTATATTGCAGGCCCATGCAGACTTGCCCTTCTAATTGGGCGTATTGAACACACCCAATCTATTGACCAAATTAGCGTTGACGGTATGGCTCTGCACTTCGATGGTTAAATACTAGCACTAAAAATCACACTTGGTGCTTTAGTACAAAACATATTTTTTGGACTGTGCTGTGTTTTGTATATTCTAGACATAAAGTCAGTGCCACCTGTATCTTGTTTCATGCGTCACCAGTCTTACCATAATTGGGGACAGACGTCGGGACTTGGAGGGAGCCTCTTCATAGGGTCTCTCTGCTAAAGAGGCAATGATCCTCTTCCTGTGGCCCAGGGCACCAATCTTAATGACCTGGAGAGGACAGCGTCGGGGCACAATGTACGGCTTTTGAGTGCATTGTCACATCAATATCTCATACACAGGAATTTATCTAGACTAAGCTAACAGAGATATATCCAAAATACACTGACAGAGTTGGTGGCATGCACCACTCACTGGCAGGCATCCACAGGCAAACAGAGATGACTCTCGTCAATAATTCAGCCTCAATCTGTTTTGCCGTAAGCTTAAAAGTACAGCACTGTCTCCTTCCCAGGACACTCTATAATTCACGATCCATTTTTGGACATAGTGCTTAAATAACGGAGGAGGATTTGATGATTTATGGGACGATAACAGGAAATATACAAATAACAAAATGATTTCTAAATAACTGTATTGCATAGATCCACTTTATAAACAGATGTTTTACATTTACTAGTAATTTACAGTGTCACACAGCAAGTTTACCTGACACACGTCTATCCACAGTATCTGTGTCTCTTTAAACCTTCTTACAAATGCCATATCAGCCTGTGTGGCTAAAACCCTTAGAGGACGAACCGCAGGTTCATTTTATGTAGTCAAAACTCATTATCTTAATACTGTATATTTGCATAATTGGCTATTAACATTCATGCTCATCCAGTGAAGGTGGATGTCGAGAGATTAATGTTACATTTGCACACACAAAAAAAAATTCCATAACAGGCTCATATGGTTCTTTGTCTGAAGGCTTCAATAATGTATTCAGTGAGAGTCAGAGGCAGGAGAGGCAACTGGTTTGTCCTCTGGAGTTTTGGTGCCGTTTTCATTATTCTCATGTACAGAATCCCTGTGAGACCAGTACGCATGAGGTGTGTGAAATAAGAGAACATTTAAATAGTAACAAAGAGCCTTGGGAGTGTATGGGAACATAAACCTGCTCGTAGATCAATCTGATGGTTGATGCTACACTATTTGCTGCTGTGAGATGCTGAAGAGGATGTAGGAAATGTAAGTAAGCGAGTCCTGCCAAGAGGTTCAGAGCCAGTTCTGCTAGTCTGCACACTGAAAGTAAAGCGCCCTGCTCTCCCACCCCATCTTTCTGTACTGCATCTCAGTCTACTGGACACCATCCCTCACGCGCTGCATATACAGTATGTTTGGCTGCTGCGTCCCTGCTGCTGCTGCTGCCGCAGCTGTTGATGGTTTCTGCCATTTTGCCACCAGTGACTTTGTGTCACAACCAAACTCACACAGAAATGCAGTGATAAGTAGGAAGAATATGATTGCTGTGAACGAGCTCTTCCACTGCTTTGATCTGTGAATGCTTATCAACCATATCAGATATGGTTGGGATGGGCAACAGCTGATGGCCAGTCATGACATAAACAATGCTAATGTCTATGTGACACATGGAATTAAAGGTTATAGAAAAGTCAAGACAAAGTAATTTTGTTGCAGAAGAAAAACTTTTTTTTCCTTTCCTGTCCAGTTAATAATCTTGCAAACCCTTAGATTTATTTTAGGAACCCACAGGAAAACCACCTCTGTATACAAACACACACACACACGTACAAAGACAAAGCAACACCTGCACACATGTTTAACCAAATTGGTGCGTGTGTTTCTTTATAACCTCCACAAAAGAAATTAGTCCTCCAATTACCATAAAATCTGACACTATTTCCATAAAAGATTAAACCAAATGATATACTTCTCATTAATCACCATGTTGCTCCTTAATTTACATTTTATCTGTTAGTTATCTTGTAATTACTCATTTTGAAAATGTTTCTGCTGTAGTTTCTTCTCTTTTATTTCAGCACTGCATTTTTAAGCGCTTCTCAACCTTAAACACAATCAATAAATCAAGGTAGCCTTGTGATTAAGGACACCATTCTGTGAGAACTGGTCCAGAATGTCTCAAGACACGAGTCTATCAGGGTCTCGACAAGTTCCTGCTCACCCGTCCCCTGAAAGAGGCAAACTCGCTGCATCCACAGTACTGGATATATGTAGGAGATGGCTTCTTACATTGACAATCTCCAGCTCCCACAGGTTCTTCACACACTCCAGTGTGCGGTAGCCACTCGAAAGAAAGTTGGGCAGATATTCATGCAGTCCAAGGCCGTCCAGCCAGGAGGCAAGAGATGTGCTGCCGTCACAGCCCAGTGCTTTTACCTGTAGTGAAGGGGAAGACACAAGGGAAGGGAGCAAGTACTGCAACTTTTTGTTCTGAGAAGAGAATTTATAGAAAATAGGAATGCACAGTATATATTCTTACAGTATATATTCTTGCCTTTCATTTGTGGCTATAAGAGGATGAATCCTACTGACTAATGCAATCCCCTGACTTGTCATCTAGGACCATCAGCTGGTTGATATATTGGTAATCTGAGTAATATGTTGACAACCGTTGGATGGATTGATGTTAGATTTGTTCCAGATATTCAAAGCCCCTAGAGCAGAGATTCTAATAAATTCAGTGATCCCCTAACTTTTCATCTAGAATCAGACCGTCAGATCAAAATGTGTCCAATACTTTGGTTTATGACAAAACACCTGCCAAACTAATGGCGTTGTGTAGCATATGTTAGCATGCTAACAGGCTAACCTAAGATGGTGAACGTGGTAAACATGAAACCTGCTTAACATCAGCATGTTTGCATTGTCATTGTGAGCATGTTAGCATTTAGCTGAAAGTACTGCTGTGCCCGAGTACGGCCTGTAATAGCCACTAGCATGTCAGTAGCTTAGACTTGTTACCATTCGCACTGGCAGGTTGGACACATCATTTTGTCTTGGAATAAATTATAAATGTTTTCCTTACTTTCACTTCTTTCACTTACAACTCATGTGCAGCTCTTACATATGCAGTATTAATGGAGACCAATCCATATTAACCCATTCTCCAGTGGGACAAATGTCCTGTATTGCATTTCAGGATACTACTTAAAACTATTACTTTCATGTACTTTTTGACTTTTATACCCCTTAATCTATAGTATCTGTGGTCAAAAAAAGTTTTTCCATTTACTGCTGCTACTTCAACTTTGATGAACAGGTTAACAATATGGCATCTGTATCTATCCACAAAAAACTTTTTCCCTTCACTAGATTTATTTTGCTTGTCTACTATTTTCATGAACATAATGATATTTGGACCCTTTTTTCCGAGACGCTGTCAGTCAGTGTCTGTCCTCGGTGCCGAGGTTAAGTTATGACGTTAAGTACCTTGGGCAAGCTGCGTGCTGCATGGAGGATTTTCTTTCGGTGTCCTGGGTCTGTGATCCCAATGTCTCTGAGATCCTGGTCCTCCATCACGTTACTTCCCTACATGTGCAGAAACGCAAGAGACACACACAAATAAACACATTCACACGCAGGCGCACACACATACACACACACACACATAGCCACACTCATACACACATGCATGCAAAAAAATAATCACATACAAGCAGGCACATACACATGCAGAGACAATACACGATATGGACATACAATAGTACAATACATGAAAATAAATCAGTAATCATTATACTGTATATTTGTGCAGTAATTTAAATGTCTGCATTAACACACACACACACACAAGCAAACAGTATTTACACATAAAAGAGACTATACTGACAAATAGCTTTATAAGAACATAGGTCAATAATAGTATCATGACTTGTTCTACACTGTAACTACCAGAGCAAATGCACATACACGCAGAATATGCACATCTCTGACACACGCAGTAACAGCAGAGTGGGAGGACAATGAAGTCAAATAAATTGTGCATGCCAAGAGTAATCAATCTGATCTGGTGCGACTCAGAGGGAACAAAGCCTACATAACTGCAGCAGCATCTACAGGATCTCTTTGCTGCTGTGTTTCATTGAGCGAAGCTAAAAACTCCAAGAGGAAACAAGAATATTTCACTACAATTTGTAACAATTCCTTAATTTAGGACATAGAAACAATGAACGATAATCATTTTCCACATCCTGAAATCTTGACTGACGTGCAGATTCTTGTCTATTTCATGAAGCTGTTCATATTTGCAGCTCCAGCTGGTTTGTCATCTTATTCCGGTTTATAGGCAGGAATAAAGATACAAGGAGAACCTTGAAAATGTGGAGCTAAGCATTTTTCCCTGTGGACTGCTGCAGATTGATTCTTCCTGGCCAAGAATGTTAAAATGTTCTGTAGTCTTTACTCAATCTGCTCTTACTGGATTGGTTTCTGAGCACAATGCAGCAGTATTCACAGGCCTGTATCAGGGTGCAGTTTAGAGATTACTCACTGATCGCTAGAATAAAGGTCAAAACGAAGCAGGGTCTGATGTAAGGGAGGCCCAAAATAGATCCTCCACTTTTATTAACACAGTCTGAAGTTTGACGATGCCTCGGGAGACTTGGCAAATGTATTATTTCATGCTGCATTTGAAACATGTGACGGGAATGTATGGTTCAGTTCTTACATAGCTTATGAGCTATGGTAGTTTGATTTAATCTGATACGACTTGCAGATGTAGCCATGGAAGAAGTCCTTCATCTCACTAAATGCACTCAGTTAATGCAACAGTGAATTAGAATTGCTCTGTTGCGCTGCACCACAGAGGAGTTGTTTAGAAAAATCTAATTTTGTTATTTTTTCAAGAGTCAGCGGGCGTAACAATAATGTGGCAAAGATAGAAGACTTAATTTATGTGTTACAATATGTATGTTCAGTTCTACATTATAACATTTGAGAGAGACGGGGCTGCAGAGTCTGATGCAATATTAATGCAGGAAAGATGCAATGTAAACGCATGATGGGGAGCTTCTAAGATGTTTCGCACTAGACAATTTGCCTCGTTGCCACATTACTTTGGATATCAGGGCAATAAACCATCCCACTATGAAAAAAAAGTGAAATTCAGTGGAACTTTTTGGCAAAAAATCCCACAAACATGTGCTGGTGTTCCAGTAAAGTTAGATTGATCACATCTGAAGAAAGTCTGGCACAATCTAAAAGGGCACAATATTAAACATTCACAATGTCTGCCTGACTACTCTGACCTTTCCCTTGTTTGGGACCTCCACGTCCTTGTAAATATCCATGGGTAAATTGCCTTGTGAAGCTAATGATTTATCTCCTTGATGCATCAAGTCCAGCAGACACATTAGTCGCAGCATGAAAATGAACATCAGAATGACTAATGACCCGTAGCCCTCATCACATTATATCCCGGAAATCTTGATCATCGTGGAGTCCAACCCCATAAGACAAGAAGGTCCTTTGTTTTCTTTTTAACTACTGTCGAGATATCTGCACACTAGTGTCGACCAATATAACGATATACACCGTGAGACAATGTAAATCTGAATTCCTGATACGTTTAATACTCAGCTAGCTATTTCTTTAACATCTGTGGTAGTATCAGGCTATTTGTGGGCAATGCTGCAAATCAATAAGCAGGACTGATTTATGACTATTATATTAACAGTATTTTTTTTATTTCATTAAGTACATGCCTTTACTTGTCAGGTATTTCATTTACTAGATTAGTGAAAATCAGCCTGGAAATTGTACCTACAGACTAAATCTCAACAAAATTTGCGGAGAATATATGGTGATTTATATCATTATCCCAATATAAAATTACATGTGCAGTGAAAAAAAGATGTTATCCATATTAAAGTCCGACTAATTGTTTGAGGCTCATATTGATATTGATGTTTGGGATTTAAAAAATGTTTTTTTCAACCAAGTGGGACATTTTACAGATGAAAAATAATCTTTTCTGTTCTCTGGTGGACAAAATATATAATAAAGACACTTTCTAAATTATCTTAAATGTATCTCTGGCATTTCTTCATCGGTCTCACTGTAATCCACACCCCTACTGTACTCTTTTTACTATGACACTACATATTATGACTAGACATACTGCTCCTTTAGGCTTGTTGTCACCTCATGAACAAATACAAATCGGAGCCTAAAGCTTGTATCCGCACAGCACTTCATAGTTGGGAGTGATCACATGGTTAGAACTCCCATTACGCTGTGATCTCATGCCTGACCAGAAAGAAAAGCAGACCAGGGAGCATTACTCCTCAACTGGAACACAACCACTTCCAATACAACCACTTTCCCTACGAGCTTACTGGTCTCACTTAACTGACCTCAGCTGTGACAAACTGATGTAACATATAGCCTGTAGTGCTAATGCAGCTCTGTGGTCCGTGTTTACCCTTTGGGCCTAGATATTTACAGTGTAGGGCCGTGTTTTTTCAGAGTAACATGACCGGGAGATTGAAAATGTAATGGTGTTTTCTACAAACATTTCCAAATGAATTATCAACTTTCATTCAAATGTTCTTTACGGGAAACGTGATAACGCTTTTAGTCCCATTGTGGATGTCCTTTGAGCTGCAGTTAAATGAATTCATCAATATTTAATCTGACGGAGGCATTTAAAAAATGCAAAACATTCATGCAAAATGTGTCAATACTTTACAGAAACACTAATCTGTGTGATCATAGTTTTTTAAAACATCACAGTGGAAAAAACATGTGGCTTTTGATAATTTACTTAGTGTGAAATAATACATTTGTAATCAAATTAAATGTCTGCATGCAAACATGTGCAATTAAAATCTAAAAACCTGGAGTATACAGTATTTTAATACGGCATTGGAGCATGCTGCTGCAGTGTAATCATCAGTTATTGCAAGACCGTCTCATAAGCACCACAAGCAGAGAGCATAATGGGTAGAGGATTTAGTGAGATTTGGCAAGCAACCATGCCAAGTGTATTTAGAATAAACTATGGTGTGTTTAGAGTGAGGATTGTTAGTCCAGGTTTATCTATGCAGGGGTCAATTCCAGTGACTGTAAATCAGACGATTCAATATAGGGGGGGAGGAGGTGGCTTTAGAATTGTACAGAAAATGAGATAGCATGATTGGCAAAGCTAGGAAAAAGTTAATGGGTTTTGGTTGTCATTTGTCTTGCCATAGGTGACAGCCCATATTCTTTAAAGGTATTCAGTGTGGGGCCATAAATCTTAGCAGGGTCATGCATTGCACAAAGATGAAGAGGAGTTATGAAGGGAGAGGGGGGAAAGATGAGAAAGGGTGCAGGGGTGAGCGGGAAAGAAATAAAGAAGTGGGGGAGGTGAGTGGAGCTACTGGGAGACAAGCAGAGGGCGAGAGAGCAGAGTGGTGACAGCAACAGACAAATGGCACAGGGAGAGACAGAGTGATGTAAAGTGGAACCGACCCCTGAGATGACGTGCTGCAGGTGACTCACCATGAATCGTAGGTCATCGAAGCCATTGAGCAGGAACCTGCTCTCGTACTGCGGCAGCCCCACGTGCTCCAGCCACTCTCCCACCGGCTGGTCCAGGGCTTTACCACAGGCCCCATCTGCCGAGAGAGGGAAGCGCTTCAGCAGGGAGAAGCCGTTCAGCCGGTAGCAGCGGCACTCAGAGGACGACACATGGCATTGCCACATCATCCTCGGCCAGCAGAGGCAGAGCCGAGTGCAGCAGCACCAGGCGGGGTGGGGGGGAGACAGGGTCCAGGCCGGGGGTGAGGGGCTCCCAAGGTAAAGGCGGGGGCCCAGCTAACTCAAACACGGGAGGAGGGTAGGAAGTGCTCAGGCCCAGCTCAAGCCCTGCAGGGGACTGACTAGGCTAATATACACCCACTGGTGTTAGTGTGACTGACTGGAAATGTCAGGCGAGGGTGGAGGTAGTGCAGGGAAGGAAGCCCATCTGAAGCTTGGTATTGTAAGTTATGTTGGACTGAGCCGCTACGGCATCTTCCAACAAACAGGGTTCACTAAACATTCCTTTAGTGAGCAGATGAGCGAGTGTAAAAACAAGTGCCTAGCTAGTCCAAAACATAACTGATACACAATGCTGAACACTACAAGTTAAGAGACTGGATGATTTTCAGGCTGAGGGAAAATGGAAATATTTATCACTAAATCAGACATTTTCATAAAACACACATTATTTACTCTGCTAAAACTATCCCCGTCATTTTTTCTAAAATCAGAAATCACTCCATCAGGGTGTAACACAGAAATATTCAGTTCCCCCAAAATAAATTTGTCAGGGTTTTCACCACATACTTGTAAAGCTCTGGCTGAGTCCCATGGCTTCATTGGTCAACCTCTTTGAGAGCTAGGACACGGCTCATACAATGAAGGTAGCAGCATTCTAAAGCACGGTTGAGGTACTCGTGTTATTTTTGATCAAGGAATACACATTTGCTTAAATAATTTTTTTCGTCCTTACTCCAGAGCCATAAGGAGTACGGTCAGGTAGGCATATTGTAAATCCTACATCAAAAAAAGAGCCGTTGGCTTAGGATTTCCACAGTGCGCTGATTCCAAACTCCTCAATTCATAATCAAATCCAAATATAGATTCCTTGATAAAGCTCCAGGTAAGCTGTCTGCCAGTGGATGAGGGCTTGGTGTTCTTGGTGGTGCCAGTGCTCCCTGTGCTGCCCAGCATTCACACTCTTCAGCAAGCTGCTGGCTGTGCAGCTCCGCCAGAGAACGTGCTTCTCATCTCTCAAAGCAGTAAATCCAGGTTCAGATCCAACAGACGGCAAGTGAGCCTCTTGACTCTGAAGCAAGGATCACTGCCGGACCACAGTGCAGGTTAAGCTAGCTCCTTCCTGAGGCAGGCGCCCCCCCAATCCCACCCCAGCCCACCTGGTTCTTCTCCTCGCTGGGTACAGCTAGCAGCCTCTGTGCTCAGGGCAGAGGTTTGCTGCATCCCCTGCCTGTCTGAGGCATGCAGGCAGTGCAGATGCAGTCACAGCAGCTGCTCCTGGCTCACACACGCTACCCCTCACTGCTCACAGGGCATAACGTCCTGACGCCGGCTACTTAAACAGGAGACCACAGATCTGCCTCAACCTCAGCCACTGCTGCCACGTCCTTCCCACATCCACGACAGGCAACAGACTCAGTGATCATCCCCTCCTCATCCAAGTAAATCCCTCAAGCTCTTCTTTTTAACTCCCCCCCCTTCTCGCTCTCGTCTCTCTACTGCTTTCTTTCTCTTGCTCTCGCTCTCATAGCCCCATTCCCATGCTGTGTGATCGCACTGCAGGGCTGCCGTATGCTGCCTGATGAAGTGGGGTGCTGGTCCACGTAACAACCTCTCTCTCTCTCCCTCGCTCTCCCACTATATCACTTCCCCTCCCTCTCTCTCTCCCCCTTTCTGACTTGCTCTCTCCCTCCCTGCCTCTCGTTCTCAAACACAGATGCAAACACACACACACACACTTTCCCTCTCTTCGTCATTCATCTCTCCACCCCTTTCCCCTTCTATCGTGGCCCCCTTTCTTTCTCATACAAATGCACACATACTCGTTCCTCTCTGTCTGCCTGTCTCTCTAACCTTACCCCACCTCACCCCCTCTCTCCCTCCACTGCACTGATTAGAATTGCACAGAGGCACTCTGATCTTGCCAGTACAGAAAGGACACCACCACATCAAAGGCAAGGAACAAGTAGTGAGAGCCCAAAATCACAGTCCTTTCTGCAAAGAATGACTAGAATGTAAAAGGATGACGGGAGTCGATGCCCTTCTGCAGGAGCAACGGCAATTCTTCGGGCTAACGTGGAATATTGAAACAAAGAGCCTCCTCAAGCCTCTGCATATTAGCGGATGGCTTTAAGTCATTTACATCTTGCTTTGATGATAGGACAAGGGGGGGCAGCATTGATTCAAGTCAGCAGAAGTCTCTAATGCACTCGTACAGTAGAGGAAGAATGGGAGAAGAGAGGAGATGCACTTCAGGTCCTGTCTCTTCTCCATCTCACAGAGTCATACAGCATGACAGAAAAGAGGAAAAATCCATTATGTACTTCCAGATGCTCGTGTCACATCAACAGAGCCTGGATAAGCAAGTGAGATTATATAATCTCCACTGGAAGAGTGTGTACCTTATACTAAGGGCATTTTAACACCTATAGTTAGAAAAATCCAAAAGAACCAATTCCAAGTGAACCAAAATGCATCACTACAAACCACGTGAGATCAACTACATTGTGTTTTTGTGAGAGAAACCTTGCTATGGTTCATTCTCAGGCTAGCTGCAAAAATTCCAGAGAGTAAAGCACGCCTGGCCACAGGGGGAGCTCAGACTTGCAGAGTACGCTTGGTAGTTGGGTCAGATCGACCACAAATAAATTTCTCCAGAGTTTGTTTGGAACTGGACATCCCCCGCTCTTTCTCGCCTTTCCTGTCTTTTCAGCAGTTACTATCCGATATAGCCAAAAGTGCCTTTAAAAATGCTTAATACATTGAGAAAATAATAATGATTTTTTTTTTTTTGTATAAAAACGCCATTTGACTTTAAAAGAATTCACATAGTCTACACAAAGAGCGGTAGACTTTAATACCCACCTATGCATGGCTGCTCACTGCGTCCATCACTGGTGTTATCTGGGAACAGCTGCAAGCAGAACGTAATTATGTAGGCTTTCAAGCTACTTGCAATCACCTCACACATTCCTCGACAGGTAGTCAGCCAGTCAGTAAGGCAGTCAGGGCAAGGAGAAGCAGTGCCAACAGAGGGAGGCAAAGTGAAGGGCTATTGATTGAACCTCCGCCGTAATTGGATGCCTGTACCCCTTCTTGCTCTGCCGTTAACGATCAGGTAAAAGGCCAAGTCGGGTCTCCGTGACCCGTCAGTTATCCAGGACCAACGCTCACCATTCGTTATCAGAATGAGAAGCTGCTGTCAGATTTAAAGGGACTGAATGAGCAGGAGACAGATAAGAGACAGAAAAAGACTAATAAAGGAGGAGGCGATGAAGCATATGGCCGAGATAAGATTGTAACAGGAAGTAAGAAGGACTGAAGTGGACTAATTATGATTCACTACGAGATCCCCCATCTCCTCCACCTCCTCCTTTACTCTTTCCTTGTGAGCCTTGTGCCAAAGTCAGATCTCATACCACAATATCCAGACAAAGAGTGTTAAAAATACCAGCCACCCCATCCAATTACTTCCATTCATTTGGGACAGCAACACCTCCCACGGTAGAAGGACCTAATTACTGACTGAGTATCCAATGCTCCTCCGTGGGGGGGAACTGGGTCGCTGTCTTATCCCCTGTTAAACAGGCCAAGCTGTCAAATCTATCCGAGTGGGTTTCTGTCCTGTTTGAGCACTGCTAGGTCTAGACTTGGCTGCGAGGAGCACCCCGGAAAGACCTATTTACTGCAAAAGAGGTAGAGGTTGTGCCTAGATAAAGCGGTGCCTCTTTATCAGAGCAGGAGGAAAAGCACTAGCTCCTTGTCAACACACCCAAGCACTGGAGAAAATGAGCTGCAAAGCTGAATTAATTCAGGGAAACTGAAGGCGGACTCTTTTCCTTTGAACGTCAGTGTGCCTGTACACAAACCGAGCCGATGCCTCCTGTGTGCTGTTAGCTGAGCTCGCTCTCCACTCCCTCTCTCTTTTTAAGCTCATTTACTCAGTGCTCTCTTAGCGCACACAATCGTTGCACTCGTTCGGAACCGGACAGAGCGCACAAAACCTTCAGCAAGCAGAACGGCAAAAAAGATTGCAAGGCTGGATTTCGTAGCAACAAAAATCGAATCTACTTCCTGAAGATGAATTGGTCGTAGAGTGTACAAAGAAAAGCTGGATGGGATGAAAATATACAAAATCAAGGATGGAGCATTAGGTTTTCCCAGTTCTGTAACAATTAAAAGGTGGATGTAAAGGTGGAATGAAGAGTGACACTTTGGGTTTCCATCTTTGTGCAACCCCCTTATTTCCTTCTCCCGGTCTCTTCCTCTCCTGGTGATGATCTTTTTGTTCCCTATCATTTCATTGTGGGAAAAGAAAGATGACCTCTTTACGGAGCGTCACATTCAAAAACAGCAACATAACCATCCTCTCAACCCCCAGAACTACTCGTGCACAGTCTCCGATTAAAATCGGAGCAGCAACTGCATGACTCAGCTGAATCTGGGACACTTTCAGCATGCTGTTCTTCAAACGAGGCCTATAAATAGCGCGTGTGTATATGTCTATATGTGTATGTCTATAGGTGTGTAGAAGAGAATAAAACAAACAACATATTTCCTCTTATGTAATGTGGAATAACCCCAGGTCTTAATTGTCAGGATAGCAATTAATCTAAGAATGCTTTGGTGTGCAGAGAGTGAAGTTACAATTAAAATCATAAATTAACACTGCAATGGAAACCAGCTTTGCCTTAGGATTGTTTTGCTAGTACATATATCTCCTTTTGCCCTAAAATAATATTAACAAATATAAATAATTTTATGAGAATTATGTGATAGTTAAAAGCACACTGGAAGGAACAGTTATATATATATATATTGTTGAAATTAGGGAATATTGAGATTCCCTAATGAGATGTTAAGATGTTAAAAGTGTTTTTGGTAAATGTTACTGTTGTTTTATATATATATATTATATACACTTGTTCTTTTATATTTATATTTATATTATTATTATAATAATATCTTAACTGTTGTTTAAATTGTGTGCTCTTTTGGTTTTTTTATTGTGCGAGGCACTTCGAGCTGCATTTTGTTTATAAAAGGTGCTGTATGATTACATTTTATTACTATGAAATTAGATAATACAGGTTTAATCTCAAGGCTAAAATAAATCAACCTGGCTCACACAGCTTGCCTTCATGACTGAAGGTAAAATGCATCATGTTAACTCAAGAAGAGAGTTGATTAAATGCGTAGATGCCCTTAACGTTTTGTACGCTCAGCATTTAGTTTAATTGGCTGCATAGGTCAAACTATTACTGGTCAGTTTAACTGCAAAGGCATACAGTGTACTTTAAGCCTTTGTAATGGGCTAACAGGAAGAAGTGATGTAAGATGCAATATAATTATAGACATGTAGGGTTAAATGGTGGCAGCAGTAAAAGTCTTTCCCAATTCCAATTAATTTCTTTTACATTTTTTTGCGTCCTTACTTTATATCCTTTTAACACAACTACGTATTTGACTGCTTCGCTTCTGTCTTTCAGCTTGGGCGGTGTTACACCTTGCCGCTGTCAGTAGATTGTTAATCCACGAAAAACATACAGCGCATAACTAATGAAAATGTTATCTTAATAAATCTGATGAGGCTTCTAAAAGGGAGTCCTGTGCAGACCCAGAGGAGCTGTTACACAATACTGTGTGATGAAACCACCTTATGGCAGGGTATCTGATGGAGGTAGGTTTACGTTGTAGCAACTCAGGAGTGTTATCTAAACAAACTGAACTAATGCCAGCTGGCTGCTCCCCCCCGCACTGCCTTAAGGATACTTTCAGTTACAGATATACAGTAACTTCAGGGGGAAAAAAGAAATATGACAGCGAGGGTAATTTAGGATTAGATTTCCCATAAAGTGGAAACCTTGTGTAACAAATAACAACAATGGTGTGCCAAACAAATGTCAGCTTGAAATTTCTGCCACTTAAAACAAAACTCCTCTCCATCTTTTCTGAAGGTGTGTTTGGATACTGAACAGCAACTCTTAGAAAAGCTGTTTACAAATGTAATCAGTGACAGGGTGTAAAAAATGTCGTTGCTGCCAACATTACATATAATTCTCATCCAATAAACTCTCTGGACTATTATCAATGTAGCACCAAGGGCAATTGAGAGCTGAGCTTCATAATTGGTTAATGAAGAAAACTCACTTAATTGCCCAGACCCAGTTGTCATTTTGCATTAACCAACCAATAAATTACACATCACAGTCATATTTCGGGAAAGAAAAATCACTTTTAAATGTTATCATAATGGAAACTAATAGACAATGTGATGAAGCATTACCTGAGCTGGGTGTGAGCTCTTTCTTTTTGGACGTTTCAATGCCTGCTCCAATCAAGTTCATGATCTTCTCAATCTGTTTGAGAGAACAAATATGAAACGCAAATTCAATAGACAGCGGTGCGGATCTTATGTTGAAATCCTTTCAGTATGTATCAACATTTGCCATTAATTCAAAGAATGCATTAAACTCATCTCTAGTTCCCTCCCCCGCCCCACCAAAGCTAAACCAATTACAAAACAGGAACACTGAAGGAGTGGCACTGGGTGAGGTGTTAGGACAGAGCGCTACTGCTGGGAGTATTGGGAAGGAGGAGGGCTGCTTTGCATAGATGGATTACAAGCAAAAGTCCAATGTGGACAGCAATTCAACAAGTAACCCACCGCTCTGCAAAAAAACAACAACAAAAACAGTGGGATGATGAGGTGAATTACAATATAGAAGCTTTGAACTCCAATTTAGTCCAAACTGCACAAACTGACCCTTCAGAGATTCAGATCTGTTGCTGACCATTTCTTAGTGAATGTCTGGTTGCCATCTCAGAGCTGTATTATTTAAACTTCACAGAATGAGGCAACAGTTTCCTGCAAGGTTAAGTGAGCACAATGCTGCATGCAGGAGATTACAAACCAACTCAGAGAACAGTTGTTTAGGGCCTTAGAGCCAAACATGTTTGTTTAAGTAGTGTCTGACTTTCCAAGAGAGCCCAAGTACATTTCCAGGTTGTTTGCTTTTGTTTATTTTGCTGGATAACTGAACAATAAGAGTGCTTTTGGTGTTAGATGCAGTATGTCATCAAGTGCTGTTAAAAACATAATCAATGTTGCCACAGTTTATAAAAATAAATTGTTTGACATTTTGGGCTTCCTTGTGGAGTTAGATATCTGTCTGTTAAATATGAAACCCCAGACGGCAGCTGATTAGCTTAGCACAGACTGGAAATGGGGAAACGGCTAGCCTCTAAATTCAGTATACTATATGTATTTTCGATTCAAATCAATTCAGTTTTATTCATATAGCACCATATCATAACAAAGTTATCTCAGAGCACTTTTTCATATAGAGCAGGTCTAGACCGACTCTTTATAACAACAATTCCCACCACGGGCAAGCACTAGGTGACGGTAGCAAGAAAAAACTCCCTTTTTACAGGTAGAAACCTCGAGCAGAACCAGGCTGTAGGTGGGCGGTAATCTGCCTTGACTGGTTGGTTATTTAATTCCTTTAATCCAGACAAAAACCAAAGTGGTCATTTTTTTGGGGGGGGGGGGGGTTAGGCTGGTAGTCTGTCAATTCTACTGTGACGACAGGAAGAAATAGCCCTACACACAATCCCCATGTAAATCCACAAATTGTCATTTTTTACACTTTTCTCTCATTTAAACAAAGAAGCAGGTTGTATTTCTTTCAGACAAAGCCAGACTAGCTTCTAGAAATGTCCCCTAGAATGCAATCTGCTCATCTAACGCTCAAGAACAGTGAACAGGCGTAAATGTCAAAGTATTCCATTAAATACAACAGCATAAAAACCTACTCAAAATGTGCGAGATGAGAACTTATCCTGGTTTCTGCTGTGTCCGTTCCCTCTCATTAAACATTCAAACAAAGATTGTATTTCACTGATTTCATTCAGCTCAGTTGCAGAAGACATTTCATTTTGAATTTCTTCCATATAAATATACAGAGTAGTATATTCATGATATTCCAACTGAATCAAACAGTCTAGGACTTATACTATGTACTGTATATCTGAATAATAATCATTGGGTAAGTGTAAGCAATTTGTCTACAGACAACTGGACCTCATCCACCGAACAAACGTACCATTCACATTCATCCCATTATAAAAAGAACAGACTATACAAATTAATAGCATCTGATATCATTTGGCTGTTATAGCAAAGAGTATTTCTCCAAGCATGTTGTGACAATTTAAAACAAGGCACTTAGCATGCTGGGGTCACCAAAGATTTTATGTGCGAACTATTGCAAATCAGGCTGCGAGCTAAATTTAGAATCACTAGAGTAGTCTATTCACAATCAGCAATGAAGATTTTTGCAAGCTTGAAAAGCTGATTCTGCTTTCACTAGTGACACCAGAGACACAGCCAGGCTTATTTGATGTAATATTTAGTGTTTGAAAAAGCCCTATGCACTTCGCTAGTGGCATCAACACTGGAAAAGCCTTGATTCATTTGGAAGTCAGGCACGTGGGACGGATGGCATATGCCTCGAGCGATACAGACCTCACATTACTCTTTGAATTAACCCAGTTACATTCTATATCATAAACAGGACTGCATTATGTCTAAGCTTAAGTGCATCTTTTTTAAAAGCTGTCACCAAAATGCTGCTTCAAAGGAAACCAGTCATCATAGTTAAAGTGTTGAAATATTTCACAACATCTTGCACATACTGCCTCATACATTGTGCTAGCTAGTTGTTTGTACATAAATATATTTGTTACTCAAAAGAGAAAGTATATATATAACCATATATTACACATACTTTTCATGAAACAGAGTTGGCATTTACATTTCCACCCATCCAACCATAAGCTATACCCACTTATCCTTGAGGGTTGCCTTAATTAATCTAAGTGGGAGTAAACTAACTAACTCCACTTCAGCCTTAAACAGCAGGTACAGCTGACTTTCTAAGGAATTTATAAACCATAAGAAATATTATATTGCAGAGAAAGCTCTGTCCAATGGTAAAAAAAATTAATCACCAGCATCTGTTAAGTGCACTAATTAGCATATTATATCTTGTTTGTTTAATCCATACAAAAACCAAAGTGTAAAAACAACTATTTGTGGTTCTGTACTCAACTCTTTGCCAGGCGCAGTGACTTCCTTAAGTCTCTGCTCATGACTTCACGGTGAAGACTTGAGGTGTTGGTGAGTGGATTTGGTTACCTTCAGACAGAGCCAAGCTAGCTGTTTCCCTGTTTCTAGTCATTACGCTAAGCTGATACTAAGAACGAAAGCTGGGAAACACACTGACAAGTGTTCCTATTATTTTGACTACCCATTTATATCAATGAGGGTAGGCTAAGCAACAGGAACGCCTCTCTGTATAATGCAATACAGCTCAACGGTACCACAAACTACACCCTCCAAAATGAGTGAGTGTACATGGAATTGAGCTAGGTATCCTTATTGGACTTATTAAAAAGGGAAAGGTCCACGTAGCCTGACCTTAAAGCTGTCTCTCAGTGGAAAGAAATTTCACAAAGAGCGCTTTCCAGTGAAAGTCTGGGAGCAGACTGGAAATAATCAGCTAAGATCTATTAATGCAGAAATGTAATTGATTGTGCAGTTATGAAGCACATGGGGCTCTGATTGGACTGTCATTAAATCAGCGGTGCTCAACTCTCAGTGCTAATACTACATCCTGAAGGGATTTTCATGTTAATCTGCTCTTAAATCTACTGCAAAAAGTATCCATTGTATGTCACTTTTTCATGCTCATGCTTTGCAGTGAAAAAGATCTGACAGTAAGGTGAAATCTTGCTTATTTCCGATACTAGTCAAGTGGTGAATTTTTGTGATCAATTCATATCCATAGGCACGTGCCTTTTTCTGCATTGCCTCTAGATATTATGACTTGTTCTTCTCAACTTCAAAACTGGTGAAAATACATAGGAAACAAGTACAATTCTCAGACTAATTTCAAGAATGATAAGTTCTTAAATTTAAATAACTAGCCAAAGGAAAGTTAAGAAAGAGATTTCTTCGAGTGCACGCTCCACTTGTTAGAGGAGATCCAGCAGCTTTATGTTGTCTGTTTCATCTTGGAGACTGAGACCAGCTCTTCTGAAGATTGGTTTTAATTTAAGAAATTAAGATTAGAGCACAAACTCTTGGTGGTCAGATAATTTGATTCTAGAGAATATAAACCCTTAGCAAGACAGTGGTAAAGGACTGGAGTGGCATAATCTACTAGTATTTACTAAAGGTCTTCAGGCAGATTTGAGCCCCAAGCCGTCAAATCCAAAAAACAGACCTGACCCAAAAGTTTACATTTTCAACTACAGCACGATGGAGTCTGGTCCAACTTAAACTGCCATCGTCTCGGGTGATTTGGATTTGACACAAAAGGACACAAAAAAAAACAACCATCAGCTGCATCTTTTTCCCGGCAATCAAAGGACAATCAATGGCTGATTTGAATCAACATGGCTTCAACATGTCAGAGACTGTGCTCGTTGCTTTTAAGTGAGCACCATATTGGACAGGAGTCACCCAGTTTTATCCTGAGTCAGTCAGCCTCAGTGAGTTCCTCTACCAGCCTTATCATACCTACACTCATTATGTGCATCACTGATCCTGAAAAATATGCAGTATATATACACATATGTGGCACGGTTCCTCTAGAGGAACGGTAGAATCCTGAAATACTAATGTATATCGGGAAATTGATTATTCTAATGTAATTATAATTCATTTTAATACAGGCTTAAGACAAATTGGTGGCACAAATCAGCAAACAGTGAATGCTTTTTATGGACTTCTATAGGGTCGAGTTGCAGTTGGATCCACTCAGTTTTGGCCTGTCTCTTTGTTTTGTTTATTTATGTATGATTCCGCTTTGGGTTTCAATAAGATAAATTCACCAGGCAGAGATATTGGCCAATATCTGTTTTGGCATATATGTCGCCTTATTATTATTTATATATATATATATAGTAATCTCTTGTCAGAAATCTGGTATTTGTTTCTCCTTCTAAAGTCATTTCAATTTGACATAAATGTGTACATTGAAAGGGCAGTCGTTACTGCTGCCTTAGTATCTGAACACGCCATTTTGGGCCAAGGGTTACAGTGTTGTTGTTTTTTGAAATGGCAAATGGCACAGAGAATAGATAACTAATTAAACTGAACAACAATTGCATGAGACTGTTATTAAGACAATCAATCCCAGCAGCCAGTATCAACTGACTTACAGTACTTAAGCCTAAATGTCACCTTCATTATAATTAATCAATGTCAGCTGTTTGCTTTGAACAACATAACCACAAAACAGATCAATAAATTAGCAAATACACTAGAAGCATAACGTAGAAACCATAGTTGTGTCCCGATGCTACGTTAAACACTAATTCAACACGGTTTGCTGATCTTCATATTGTGCTTTTAGCAGAGTGAAAACAAAAAGTGACTATACGTTAACATTTTGTACTAACTGTATGAGACATGAGCTGTCAATCATACTGCGAGTGTGGAACACTAGTGCCAATTAAACTTCACAAAGGGAAAACTGTTTACTTTCTGTTCCTGAAGCTGCCTCACCATCCACCATTTGTCAAGCTGAGAGACACTTTTCGATTTCATTTGTAGATTTCATTGTGGGGCATCAACAGACCAATGAAAAATTAAGCAAAATTAGTATTAATACTGACATATTTGATTATTACAGAATTCTGTCACTTTTCCAGCCTGAAAAAGACTTCTGTAAAACCTGGCTGGTAAGTATGGAAATGGGACACAGCAGGTTTATTTGGAGGGATATACAATTGACATCAACAATCACTTCTTTCTGCATACTAACAGAGAGGCTATGTAATATACTCTGGAGTCGTGCTGCATTTGTTTTTAATTTAGCTTGTGGTCTGTTTAGCTAATAAGATAGACATAATGTGAAATAATCTTAAACAATGTGCTTTAGGGATAGGGAGTACAATATTGTCCACTGAGCCGATGTCTCCTGCTCATAAATGATGGCATCGAGCCCAAAACAGAACAGATAATGGAAATAATGGCTGGACATAATAAACTAACCAAAAAGACTGCCTGCCTCACTGGCGCTGGTCTGGGAACAGGATTACCGCCTTAGTATTATTGTCAATAAAGACAGATGGGCCAGTAGCGCCACACTCTACAAGACCCAGATCACATAATTCTATCCAGCAGTGCTCATGATTTGGATTGATTTTCATTTGTGTGACAGCTTTGAAACCACACAGCATAAATAAAGCTACTAAGAGTGATAACAGTAAAGTCATGATAGCCTTCATGGTGTACTGTAAATGTGGCGAGGCATGGTGACATGCGTGCATTGCTTTGTCTCATAGCTGTAACAATCTGTTTGCCTAATAAGAATCTCAGTGATTCAACTTCTAGTTATAGTTACAATTATCATACTAAGCAAGCAGTGTCAGACTGATTTTAATCATATGTTCATGACTCATGGGTCCTTGTACATTACACACTGCCACCTCTGCTGTATGATACAGTATACTGCTACTTCATTTGTGTAGATTTTACCACGTAGTTCTTCTGCATCCAGCTTGTCAGGTAACGCTGGAATTGGGACTTAAAGCCAGGTAATGTCAGATTATCATAAATTAAATTTCTCTGTGTGTATTTTTCCAGCTGTACAGAATAAGATTTATCAGCTCTATATATGACTGATGGATGAGAGCTAGGGCTGCAGCTAACAATTATTTTCATTATTATGTTTATTTTATATTTTCTTTAATTAATAGATTCATCATTTGGACTATAATATAATATATTTAATGAATCAGTCAAACAACAGGAAAGCCATATTTCAGTTTCAAGCTGGTGATCGCCACAAAGAACGCCATATTCAAGTTTCTGAAGACATACTGAACTTTTAAAAACAGTTCCCTTACTAAATAACATAATACAATAATTAAAGAATTTTGAATCTAGGAAGCCTCTTGAAATTTTAAAAGCACACAATAGCGTTTGAAGAGGTGTAACAATTGCATGTGTGGAACAACAGAGTTAAACAGCAGGTTGGATGCAATGTGGTATCTCATGTGTTGCACTTGGTGAGAAATTTTACGGGCAATGTGGCAAGTGAAACAGGCCTGTGCCCCCTCCCACCCAGCCCCCACCAAACACCATCACCACTACTCTCATATTCATGTACCACATCTGTCCAACCAGATCTTGGGATGTGTTCACTCTGCCGTGCCTCTCTATATAAATTATAAACCAGCTTACACATACTTTGAAAATATTCCATCTTTATCGACTGGGTTTTGCAACATGAAAACGTTTTTGCAAGTTCTTTCTCTCTCATTTTCACTGTGGCAAATTCATATTTCGTATATATTGAAAATATGAATCCTGTTAAGACCTGTGGTATATTTGTTTTCACACTATCAGCTTTGACATGATTATATTACAAAGGTTTATAAATCATATACATTCAAAAAGACTACAACATAACAAAATTAACATAATCAAAAGATGGGTATTTATTAAGGATCCCAATCCACGTGTGTTATGTAAAACCAACGCCATTAGTAAGTGTAGCAGCACACACTGTATGCACTTTAAAAAGCTTGCATGTGTAATTACCTGAGGAATACCACTGGGAATGTATAGTATGCACATGTATGTAGCCACTCAACCATCTGTAACATACACGTGGTTGTGTTAACCTTTGCCTTTTGAGTACTGAACAGATGTGGTGAAGACGTCACTCACTTTAATCATATGTGCCATTTCTATTATTAGAAAAGTGTGTAATTGTCACTCAAATTCAAGATTCTTATGTAATATGGTTATTTGAAAAAGAGAAATCCACCTTAAAATACAGGAATGTGCAAAAAAAAGTAGTGAAAGTAGCGTGTATGTACCTTGCATTTGTGGATCCATTTTGTTGTTTGGTGGTTATGTTTGCTATATGTGTACATAACTGGCAAAGCGTCAAACAGGAGGATGTTCAATTGTTCCATGGCCGCTACAAAGCAGTTTAACAGAAGAAACAATTGCATTTGCTAAATGACTGGTATTAACACTAGCCTTTTAAAATTAAAGACACAATTGAGAATTACTTAAGTTATGTGATATATGCTATTGTAACATTACATAGTAGCTATTCTTCTGATATATCGATTTCCCTACCAACAGTGGCCTCAATAGTCCATCATTCAGTACAGCTGTTGTGTTTTGTTTGACATGGCATAGTGTTCATGATTAATATTACTAATGAGCCACGTCCTGGCTGATTCCTGTTTAGTTTTTTTCTTAAACTGTGAATTTATCAGTGCTCTATGGACATTATAATGAGCAAGACCTCAAAAGTGCAGATTAACACACTACTTTTTGGTGGACATTAACTTAGTTAATTATGTTCTATGTACTTCAAAAAGTCTACCTACTATTTCAAGCTACCATACTTGTATTTGAGAAGCCATTTTGAGTGGTGTGTCCAGTGAAACTTAGTTTACGCAGGTTTTTGTTGTAGTTTAGCTAGCTAGCTAGGTTAGCTAGCTAAACTAACTGAATGGACGTTAACAATTTACATGAAGTCGCTACTAAAATAATGACTGTATGAGAATACACTTCCACTGAACACAAAACAACATGACAACTATACATCAAAAGTAAAAACTTCACTTACAGTTGAAAACTTCAGCTGTAGTGTCGTAGCATTTTGTGGGTAACAACGTTGTCATCACCATCATGGGGTTACACAGGCAGCTGACGGCCGTTTACGGTCCAGTTTAATAATGAAACTGATTTATAGTTAATTTGGGAACAATTCTTCAATTCAATTTGCACTGCGGACTCAGTTCTGGTAGTTCAAACAAGGTTTTGACGTTTTTTTTAAGTTAGCTTTTGGTTGTTTGACCTGGTCTCTTCACCTTCACCCTGCTGACCATATACATTTTTCCAACTCCAACTTACAAAGATACCAGCAAAAATAATATAAAATACAATAAAACACAATTTGTAAAATACAATTTGAGAATATATATTATTTGACTATTTGATTTTTGTGTTTGTTTCCACATCCCTCCTTCATGTGAATATTTATAAATCTCCCTAAACAGTTTTCAGTCTAAAACGTTTTTTATTAAGGTTTTACAAAATTTAAGGAAATGGGCTGACTCTCATGGTATTTTATTTATTCGTTTATTTATTTGTCACGCCGCCTTAAAAATCTTCCAAATATATGATGCCTAATACAACAGCAGTAAATGTAACTTATTTCAAGACATTTCTTACCAGTAAACTGTGCAATGTGATCATACATTTAACAATAATACAGAGCATCCATACAGATGCCTCAGTCAGATGTCAAAAGAATTATTTACCAATCCAACAAAAGCTGACAGACCATGTAGAGGTGTATAATATGGCATCATAAATCTGAAGCATCAGATGCAGCTGCAACCACCTGTCACAGGGCTGAGAGTGAGTGTGGAGTCTTGGAGGTTTTTCATTGAGTATTTTCCTTCATTAAAGTTAAAGATATATTTAATTAGACTAATGACACGTGCAGAAGGCTTAACGTGAGTTGAAATTTCCCATAGTAGCGTCCCATATTACACCAAACACACTTATACAGACCTGTAAAAATCTTTCCTTTTTCAGTAGTTCAGAAAGTAGACTGGGTCAGAAAAGGCCACTTTCACTACAAAAGGATCCCAAAAATGGCCAGCAGTTACACAAGCTGCCAGACATAATAACATTTTAAATGTATATGTACCACTGAAAATGTCAATGGGGTTTAAAGGTTATGCTTCATCTCATCACTTCCTTTCTTAAAATAACAAGATCCGAATGCCAACATTAGTATTCAGTACTTTTGCTTTCTGCGTGCGAATATGTGTGTGTTTTTGTATCTGACCTAAAGCCCGGCCTCCCTTCCGAGCTTCATATGTCACTTTAAATGTTTGGTGGTAGTTGATCGCTTCATGAGATATTCTCACAAGCCAGAGTCCATTTTTGCCCTCGCCACACACACCCATATCATACACCCAAACAAATCCCTTGAAATCTGGATGAGAAACAGACACTCAGTAGCAGCTGCAAAACAGGATGCCCTTGAGAAACAAAACAGGACACCCCACCCAGCATAGCCTGAATAAACAGTCAGAGAGCAGAGGGGTGGGGCAGAGAGCAGGCACTGGACAGGGAGAGATGACAAAGAGAGGGGTGCACAAAGCCAAGTAAAAGTTCAAGATGTCTAAGTATTTCAAAGTGACACCCAGCTGCCCTTCTTGTAAAGAGGAACAAGTTACATTCTCACAACATGCTGTAAAAGCAAGACCCTAGATATGTGACCATGACCTACAGGCAGGGCTGTCATTTAAGCCGATACAAGGCCAAGTCTGAGCAGTTCGGAGGTTGTGGTCAAGACTGAGTCAAAAGACACAAAGCAGCATTAAAGTACAAAAATTCAAAAGCCTTCATTATCGTTTGCATTTAATATGCATTGGTGTTATTTGTAATACTGTAACCATGTTAAAAAATGTTTTTTTTAGGGCCCAAGCACAGAATGGTTCAAGAAGCTATAGAAATGATAAGTTATTATTATTATTAGGGCTCGAGCACCGAAAATCGGTGCATGGACCTATCAAATGCACCATCAAACAGTAAGTGGTTTATAACTGGACTGTACATTGCCCAAGGGGCCTCTAACTTACCATGTTTTATGACCCCCCCCCCACCCTGAAGGCATCCCTAGAGAATTCAAATTCACATTTGGGCTGTTAAATCTAAAGACCTCTGCCATGAAAATGTTTAAATGTTGTTTCAAAGCTGGACCTAGATTGTTGGTTATGTAATTAAGCTGGAGAATAATAAATTATAATGGTTTTTGCCAGATATTTAGTCTGATGGAATATGAGAATCAGCCAAATTTAAAGTGTAATATATGTGGGATTTCAGAATGTAAATTCCTTTTTGTTTTATTAAACCCCTTAAAAAATGAAAAGAAATACATTCCCTAGGACATAAGCTCAGTGTACCCAATGCGAGCTACAGCCCTGGAAAACAAAGATAAGGGAGACCAGTGGCTAAGAACAAGTCCGGAGAGAATAACTCAAATTTTTCAAATCAAAATCCGCAGATCAAAATGCATAAAGTCAAAGCAGATAAATGGGAACTGACTTTCACAAGAGAAAAATAAATACCAGCAGGCTTTTGACTGCTAGCCAAGATATCAGTTGGTTTTGACAAGATATTGTCAACTTAACCTAATAGTCTGAATAAGTCTTTATAATCTTTATCATTGTGATAGGGATTTAGCACCCAGCAGATAGTGTCACAAATGTTCCAGTCTGCTTTGGACATAAAGAAAGTAGTTCACTATGATAATATGTTATCAGTCATCAGCCATTGTCCCCACAGGTTTCGACTATTTAAGTGCATTTGGAAGTTTTGGTAAGAAGTGATTATTAATATCAGGTCTTTGCAGTGCTTTAGGGTGTACTGCATTGATGCTACAAACGGCTCAAAAATCACAAGTTAAGGCTTTGAGGAATGGGGGCGGGAGGCTGCTCACAGTGGGCTGAAAGTAGATGGCGCAAGACAGAGCAAAGGAGCCAGAGGAGTGCAGGAGGAGACAGTGGAAGCGTGGGTCGGCCCCTGAGACATGTACTGAGTGGATGTGGAATGACAGCACAAGCCCAATTAGTCTTGGATGCCAGGGCTGCTACAGGGAGGTCGGTGCAAGTGATCAAGCCATTCATGCATTCAAGCACTATCCCGCAGGCATTCTACAACCAACAGCCTGGGTAAAGTTACTACAGTCTATTGCTGCTTCTGCTGGACTCCTGATCGCTCTCATACTGCTGCCTCTGCTCTCCCCCTCTTATTTCCTTCCTTCCTTCCTTCCTTCCTTGCTTCCTTCCTTCTTTTCTCACTCCTGAAATGTGCTGCTTCAGCCGCTCCCATTTCTTTCTTTTTTTCTCACTAATCCTCAGTTGCATCTCTTGTGGGCCTCTATTTGTTTCTAACGCGCTCACACTCGCTAACGCACTCTCTCTTAAGGACATTAACACACTTTACTTGAAAGCCTGACTGTGCCTTAACACCAACAGTGCCACTCCCTCTGTCCTCTACACCCTCCCACTTGTTTCACAACCCCAGAGTTCAAGTATTACCTCATCCCACTCAGAGGCAAAGGAAGACATGCGCTCCATGGATGGCTGCCCAGAGCTGCAGTTAGACACGGACCCAATGCGGCCAGCCAGACCTCCATCCTCCTCTCCGAGTGGTGACGCCAACAAGTCAGAGTCCGACTTGGACAAGCTTCGAATCAGACCGAGGTCTGCAGGTCTGACTTTGACTGCTGCCACCGATGCAGACTCAGCTGAAACTTCATTCAAGTCCTTAATGTCAGCCTTTGGGTTCTGGATCACCTTGGCGGGGTTGGCATCCGCCATCTGTTCTGCCATTGTTTTTGAGCTGCAAAGTGCAGCTCAGGATCCTCAGTCTGCTGCAGTATTCTGACTTTTTTGTAGTCAGTCCAGAGAGTGATCCAGGATCTTTGTGGAGCTTTTCAACTTCTAGTTGTGGAAAGCCAAGTCAATTGTTATACTGAAAGACACAGATAAAGGACATATAAGTGCTGTAGTGTGGAGTAATGTGCCTGTGCAGCAATTGACTCAAATACAATATGCTTCTGTTTGGAGGGAAAGGGAGCATGTAAGTGAGAGACTTGCTGTGCACAGAAACAATCATCAGGGTCCACCCACTAGTTGTATCCTGTTGCCCTCCCCTTAGTGACTGCCTCAAAGAGCACCCCTCCTTTATCCTCTCAACTGTGACTCTTTTTGAGAATCCTACAAGTTCTCCCTTCCACATAGTTTGCTTTTCTTCTTGGGCCATGTATCTAAAGTGGTCATGCTATTCTTAAAAGAGACTGTTCCCAGTAGAGTCTGAAATGGGAAACCTGCATTAGATGAATAAAGAAGCACATGAGTGTGCATGTTCTCCTTTGCATCTACAAGTGACACACACACAAAGTGTACACAGCTCACTCAGACACACAAGTACTTTAAGATAAAGCCTGATGTCTGATGGTTAATAACTTAAACTCATCACTATCAGCTGAAGTCAAAAAAGTACTCATTTCTGCATCCTCTTACCTGCTGACTTGTAGCCCTGGTGCTTTCCCTGCACCGTGTTTTTCTGTCCGTCCTGTCCTGAGGTTGTTTCCAGACTCTTCAGGAGGACCGGCTCTGTCCCATACAGAGGATCAGACAACGGAAGGCTTCCAAAGCCTGGCCTTATTCAGACTGACAGCTGGGGTAATCAGGTTACTGACGCACTGGGTGGCTGCTCCATTTTAAAGGAGGGAGAGTCGAGATTCCTCCTTTTCTGTCTGTGTGTGTCTTAAAGTGTGTGTGCGCAGCAGACTGGGGTTACTGAGCTGAGCTTAGTTTTGTTATTCTATGGCAGACATGGCGTAAATTATATTTCAGACCTTTAATGAACTGCTACCGCACACTTAGTCTGTCCATCTATCTATCATTCATCCATGTAGAACACTTCTTGGCCCAACTCTGTAAAAATGTCAATGACCTGAAGTGTAGCCAAACATTTAGGACGTCCCTCTGACGCTTCTCATATTTGTGGTCTGTAAATTCTGCCCGACCAGGACCTTCATCTCTAATAGACTTCCATGCACATATTTTACAGTCACGAATCCAGTCGAGGCCAAAGTGGTCACACTATACAGTGGCGAAACACTGATTTTAATGCCAAAATCATCAGATCAAATTGATTTTAAGTGTTTTTATTGTTTCTTTGACTTGGATGTGGGAAGGGTAATATACAATTTTGAGATCTGCACAGGTAAAAAAAAAATCAAGATAGGAAACGCTGATATTATGGGAGGAATGCAGAAAAGATCTCACACACTCGGTGCTATTCATGACTCTTCTCAAAGGGAGTTGATGCTGACAAAAGAATCTCTTGTGAGGCATCCTTAGTATTCACAGGCAACCGCAGCCGTGCACAGCGCGCCTCTGCGCCCTGTGCCCTCAATCAGCCAAGTTCCTTGCATGCTCACCTCTTCCCTATGGGCAGCGCTAGTATGTGCATGACAGAAAAGATAACATCCTTCGCTCGCCAAGGAGGGTTCACACAGCCACATACTGCTTAGCTGGCGACAACAAAAGCCACATCTAATGAAGCACGTTGAATTGCACATCTAATGATCTCTATGACTGTGATGTGGATGAAACAGTTATCCACGTCGTCTCTTTGCCATTTTAAACAATACAGGCTCTGGAATACAACATGTTTCAAGATAATGATGTCTTCACGGCATATTAGAGCGACTAAAATAAAACATGCATCCCCTCCTTCAGCTGGCTGGCTGCTGAGCCTCAGGCTAAAGACAGTGGTGACTCATGAACACTCTTCTCAAACAAAGACATGCACACTGTGCAAGTCACAGAGAGACAGCGCGTACAGTAAACACACTGTGAGTGCAATGATTTCATGTGCACGGTGTTTGTGTCTGTGTGTGTGGGTTGCATACTCCTAAATTGTTTGAGTTTCCTGACACACGGATGCCTTTTCAGGATTCTTGTGCATGTTTGTGACATTTCTCCGACCTGCAATATGTGTCCCCAGGTCCACAATTGACAATTTTAATAACACTGTGCACGTTCTAAACCCACTTTTTTCACCACAGTCTATAAATCATTACCCTTCTCTGCAATTTGGTGCCCTGCAGTTCCCACCTGATCAGCCGTCATTACAGAGACGCAGAATGAGGCCACTGGGTAGAGATCTAATAAAGTTAATCAACCTAGCAAGCTATTACCTTCAGATAGGCTGTTTGGCTTCAAAACAAATCTGCAAATGGCCGAAAAACTCCTAATCAGCCTCTCTTGAACACCATAAAATGTGCAATTCCCTGTTTGCATGAGGAATCTACGGACTTAAATGACAGCCATGTGCTTCGTTCTCTGAAATCCCACAGTGCTTTGTTTTGCTCATGTTTTTCTCCTTTGAGAGTTTTAGATGATGTTAACCCGAAAGTCACGAAACAAGAATGCTCTGATGCTAACCTTTAAGGTCATCTGTTCCCCAAGGCAGCAGGGATGCCATTCACCCGAGCTTTGATTTTCAGAGCCCCAAAATGTGGGAATTCATATTGTTCATCACTGGATAAGCAAAACAACCGTACCAGATCAGGTTATGCTTACAAGACAAGAAAAAAAGAGGTCATTTACAGGCCAACATCATATACAGCATATACATTTAGAAATAACCCCGACAACAAATTAAATATACAGGCAGTAAAAATGATGTTATTTTTACATTTTGGAACTATCAAGCACTGATGCAGACACTTTGAAATGACACTGTTCAAATATTACTTCAATGTAAAAGATACTTCAAAGTGGAGGGATGAAATAAATCACTTCAAGGGAGTCAACAGCAAAACTACCTGCTGTGAGCTCAGAATGGCTAAAGATGCCGCTCCTGTGAAAGCTTTCCAACAGACACGGACAGAGCTGACCTCTCAGCAGGGAAATGGGAGGGCAAGTGTGCATGGCTGAGTGAAGACGTAGCGCTGGATATCCATCAGTGTTAGAGAGAGGGAGCAAGACAGAGACTGAAGGGTAGAGATACAATCTTTTCTCAGTGTCTAACTGGGCTTAGTTTAGTAATCTCACTGGGTTATTCTGTAAATTTCCTCAAATGCCCTCTTATCAATAGCATCGGCAACATCTATAAAACTGACATGGGGTTCCCGAAGGTGAACTGAACTGGCAGCTCTCTACTGGTGAAAAGTGGTTTGCTGGCATTTTATTTCTATGGATGGCAGTTGGTTGGTCTTTTTTTACTGTGAGGCCTCAAGAATTATTGGATGTATTGATATGAAATATGGTACAGACATCAGTGGTCTCCAGATGATGAATCCTGATGACTTTGGTGATCTCCTGGCATTTATCAGCAGGTCAAAGTTTACTCTTATTCAGTGAATTATCTCAACATCTTCAAGATGCATTGTCACGAATTTGTTGCGACATTCATGGTCCTGTGATGATGAATCCTAATGACTGTGATGATTTCTTAGTCTTGTTGTAATTGTTCCATTAAAGGTGGGACTTGAAGAAGTGGTGTCAGCCGGCAGATGCCTTTCAACAAGATGCATTGTTGTGATATAGAGAGCAATCAACCCTGAGCAGGCCTTTCCAACCTTTTTGCCATCAATTCTCACCTTCAAAAACTGGTATCAGTGATGTTATTACATCATTTACACTGTACTGCAATCTCCCCAAAAGGCAAATATTTGTTGGTCTGGTGCGATATGGGATTGCTCATTCATTTCTATCACGATGTGCGCCACAACAACCGCTGCCGGCCACATAAGGGTAGAGATAAATTTAACAGATAAATTCAACATGCTGGAGACGCACCGTGGAATCCATCTGTAGTTCCTTCATTTGCATGTAAGACGCAAAAGGATGGCATGATGATCACGCGTGTTAACCTGCAGAGTTTTCACGTGTGCATGCATGCACGTGTGTGTGTGTGTGTGTGTGTGTGTGTGTGTGTGTGTAGGAGTAAATGTTTGTGTTGAAGCCAGAGGCACGGAGAGCTTCCTGTGTTAGGTTAAAGCTCCCTGTGATGCTCTCGGTGAAAACAATGGGAACAGCTCCATGTTTCTGAATTTCCCATCAGGGGAGTGTTGATGACAATGGCCACTGACAGATTAAACACATCCCCTATTTCATTGCAGTTGGCTTTGAATGTGATGGTGAAAAATAATTTTAAAAAAAATTCAATTTAATCTAATAACTAACAATCCACTGCGTCTTATCAAAGGTGCACGGGGAGAAAATGAAGGAGGGGCACATTTAAATTCAGAGAGAAGGAAGGACAAAGTGAATAATTGAGCAAAAGATGCAGAGGAGCCACAGAGGAGTGAGATGAATAGACGGTAAATGGTCGGACACAGCCCCCTTCCAATCAGACGTCATGGTGTAGGGGGAGGCGTGATCGGAAGCTATTCAACCATCAGACATGCACTTCTGATGGACTACACTGGCCCCTTAATTAATCCACAGATAATGCTGACGGTTCACAGCCAGGTCACTTTCAATGTAACACCACCATAATTGCTGCCCTCGGCAAGTTCCATATCCAGAGAGTACTGCGGATGTATGTCATAATGATAGTAATGATATCAGCAGTCATGAATCAATCAGTCATGCTTAATATATTCAGCTCAGAGTCAAGAAATGTATTCCCAGGGAAGGGATACAGTAAGACAATCCACTTCCATTATTAGACGGCTCACGCAGCACTTAAAGGTAGATTAAGAACGCACGTTGAGAAAAACGGCACTTTCTCGAGGTACAAAATACTATAGGAACGTCTTTCTGTTTTCACGTTACATTCGTTGTTGCACAAACCCTACCCAGTGTCTCAAATCTCTTAAAAGAAGTAATTCTTTTATCTGCAGAGGTTTATTGCTATTGCTAAAACTGCCTTCATCTTTAGATACAAAGTTCTTAGCCATAGGCTTTTAGCCTTTTTAACTTTTGAACATCAAAGAATTTTAGAGAGTAAGAATCCTTCACTTCCTTAAAAATAGACTCTGCCCTTGACTCTATATTGAGTACATTTTTAGAAGCAATTTTACTTGTTGCTGGAGTAAAAGGCAAGACAGCACTCTAGTATTCAGTCATAGCTTTCTGTCATGACTACATCAGATTTAAAAGGTGTCTTTACTGGGGAATTTTGTTTTAACGTGGATTCACCCGGTCATTGTTATTTTTAGAGATAGAAAATGCTCTTATTGTTTTTTGAACATGAAACATGTTATTTATCTCTGGAAAAAGAACAACTCAGAGAAGCATGTCTTGACAACATGCCTTTTTTGAAGGCTTGACTGTGTTCACTTAGTAGAGAACTGACTAAGTCAAATCTTTGGCAAAAGAGAGAAGTAAGCAGAGAAAGAACAATATCCAACAGTGAAAAGCAGTCTCTCGTACATTGGTTCAGATGGGTTTTGCTCATTCCTAACAGGAGCTGAGTCCTTGTATTAAACATCAAGATGAGATGGAAACAGTTGATGGGTTTTTCAATGACACTATGGGCACATATTGACTGACAGAAGGGAACAAGAGAAATTTCTGTAGGGCAGATAAGCAGAGACACTTGATTGTGAAGACAGCTTCCCGATAGAAACAATTTGGGGGACTCGAGGCAGTTTTGTGTGTGCCTCTGAGGCTGGAAAAGAAGTGATTTGTGAAACTCCTCTACTCTCTGTTTGCTGGTAATCTTCCACAATCGTTATGGAATGAAACCGCTGATTTTGCACCTTCATTCTGTATTCATCATGTTGTGTGTTCGTGTACAAGTGGAAAGGGCTGAACTGAAGGGTTTAAAGATTGTTCAGGGTGCTCCTGATGAGAAGAAAAACACAGAGAGTGTGCACAGGAGTGAGAGGCTACATCCTTATGTTTTCATGTTTAGCATTTTGGCAGAGAGCAGTAACTACAGAAGCAGTGAAATTGAGAAAAAAAATGGTTTAAAGATTTCGGGCAGGCTGGCAAACTGCGTGACAGATACAAAGGTTGTTTGCCTTCATTTTACGCCTTTTTAGGCTGATTATTATAGTATATATTTATATCAATACAATATATTCACCTACAATTAAATACAATTAAATGTGTTATTTTAAGTTAGTGTTAATCTGTGATTTGAAGGTAACTTCCACACCAAATTGCATGAATTCCACAAGAATCAAATATTAAGATGGCCGTTACTGTGCAGCTAAGCTAGCTACTAGTTAGCTTAAGCAGTTATTTAATGTTTTTTTCTCTCCATCGTGATTGGATTTAGCTACTGCCTTAATTAGTTATGTGGAATAAAACATTAAAATGTCACATCATGTGATCATCAAATTAGATAACAGTTATGGACAGTTTTTGCTTTAGCTAAAGCTAGCTGCTAAAGCTAGCCTTCACTTGATGTTTCGTAGCTAATGCTAATTTTACATGCAGTTTTTTACAGAAATTACACATTATCATGGAATAATATTTTTTGATATAACACAAAGTCAGACTCCTGTTAACTCACTTTTGACAAAAATATGTAGTTAGGCCGGGCTACTGCTTTTTGGCTTTATAATCTCGCAACATAATATTTCAAACAAGATTTTATTTGAATGTTGTTCTAAGAAGAGTGGTTTTGTAGTTTGTAGGAGTCCTTGATTTACTGTGTTAACCCAAGAAAGTTGCACATTCCAACTTAAAAGGATAAACCATGTGCATGTTGTTTTAGAATAGAAATCAAACAAAACTGGGTCAGGGCATAAGTGCAACAAAACTAAGAAAAATAAGACTTTCTTGCAACAAAGTGATAAAGGCAAAAATGTATCTTTGTGATGGCACATCAGCTATGAACCAGGGACACTCTTAAGAGGCAGACATTTGCAACTACTTTTATATGCATGTATGGATAAGAACCATATGTTTGAGGTGATGAGGACCCTGATAAAAAATGCAAGTCCTTTAGTTGGAGGTGAGGTTATATGAAAAATTTATCAAGTCAAGTTATTCCAAATTTAGACTTTCAGAATTGTGAAAAACAAAAACAAGCAAAAAAAAAAAAGGGATATAAGAATCTCATCATCTGTGTGAAAATCAAATGATTTTAACAAGTCAGATGTTGTTTTTTATTCATTTGAAATCACTGGATTATATTACCACGATAATGACACAGAATATAACATGTATCGAATTAATTAGTAGTTTGTAATGTAGATTTGTGACTCTCTTTTAAGAGAAAACACAAGAGTCCAAATTTAATTAGAGACAAACTGTGGAGACTGCAAAAGTACCCTGGGTGACATTTTCTATTTTTTTTAGATGTTAATAATTCTGTAAAACAAATCTTATTTAGTGGACAAAACAATCTCACCTCAAGCTCCATTTAGTAGCTATTTCTGGAGGTGGATTGTATCACATGATCTCATGAGGATGTGGTGAAATTACTTTAGATAGTACATTTTTTACCACAGAAACCTGCTGACGAAGATCATGCAATACAATTGAAAGCCCCAGAACAGCTTCAACTGCTGTTTACGAGGTCAAGAAAGGCATAAAGGAATGCAATACAACACAAAAATAACCTTTAAAGCTCAAACATTTTCTGCAGTAAAGCCTCCGATAATCTGAGTAGATTGCAGTTGTCTTCCCTTTAATGAGATTTGTAAATATTGACTGATGCAGGTATATTATCTTACCTCCCTAGGTCTTCTTTGGGCTTGCATACAATAGTGACATGAACTCAGAATTGTGTGCATAACATACAGGCGAGGTCGGTGGATTTGGGATAATTTTATCCGTTAAAAATGAAAAGAACATTCTGAGAAAACTTGTTGCCGATTTCTGTCTCATTTCACACCAGTATTTACAATCGTGTAAGTAAAGAGTTGTGTAAACTGTTTCCTTGTCCTTTTGACTTTATGAAACTCAGCTGTGAAGTGCAAAATACATTCGATGCAAATGCTGACAGATGAATATTTAACGTGGATATTTATAAAACATGGCAATGCACAACGCAGAGGAGCAGGTGAAGGAGAATCACTGTCAGTGTCCACAGAGCGTGCAGCTGGCCGGTGGCAGGCCGCCCCTGGGCGGGCTAAGGACAGTTTAAACTGAAGTAGGGCAGCTAACAATGTTATGCGCGCTCAAAATGTTCACCCAGTGGCAGTAAGTGACTAATTCTTAGTCACATTAAGACTTTTAGCTGATGGCATGTTGTTATGTTGCTCAAGGACACTTTGGCAGAACACACAGGCTGTTTTCAGCGATTGAAATGTTTCACTGCAGTGTAGTAAAGCTAACTACTCCTCATCTGCCACCCCAAATATGCTACAATGTGCCGACAGTAAATCAATCCTGGAGGGAGAGGAAATAATAATTCCATCTTTCTTCCTGGTCACTTACAAGTCTCCGCTAATCAAATTAGCCTTAATTGAATCTAATTTGATGTCATTCATTTGCTAACCGGCCAGGCGTTGCATTTCAACATCTCAGTGGAAGAGAAATATTCATCTGTGATTTATGGATGCAAAGTACAACAAAAAGTTGATTGAAAATACATAGAAAGCTTGAACAACTACAGCTGTGTTTTGTACAGCAGGTATGTGGGAGATTAGACGCAAGCCCTGCTTTGTTTCCTCAGATACTGTGTTGTACTACATCTGTATCAGCCCGCAGGCCCATGGGAACCCCTGCTGGCCAACAGAACCACTGTTTCTAACAAGCAGATTCAAGAGGCTCTCCCTAAGGCCAAGGAAAATGGATATTGATCTGGAGCCATGACTAAATGGATTAAATTACAGAGCAGTGTTGGAAGCAGGGCAGCAGAGAGTACGAGACGAGAGGGAGGAGAGGAGGTAGAATAGAGATGCAGGGAGATACAAAAGAAATGATCAAAGGTAGAGACGGGGTATTGAAACAGTCTACCAAAGTCTTTGCCTTGCAGAGCGCTTCCTTTCTTTCTCTCCGATTCTTTTCATCAATAGCCCACCCAGCAGCGCTGCGCAGTCATGCCGCACTCCCAGGCAGCATCCCGGTCTTTATGCAGTCATGAGCCAATTGGCTTTAGAGGAATCAGCAGTCAGGGGATTATCACTTTTCACTCAACCAAGGCTGTTGACTGGCAAGAATGCCAACTGCATGCTGGGAGCAACAGAAGACGCATCATCGTGAATACAGATCCCAAATGATCCTTCAGAGGTTGTAAATCTGGGCGGATCCGGTCGCAGTCAAAGCGGTTTGGTATGAAGGGTTAATCAAGCAGCAGTCCTCCTCCTGCACGGCCTTGCTGACGGGTCTGGGGGCTGCAGAGAACAGCGATCTGAGCGGCTCTGCTGCGAGTTGATATTCGGGACATTCATTCGTTCACTTGTATGACAGGAATATCAAACAGGTGAGTGTGAACTGCTTCGCTGTAAAATTGAAAAAGTCAAGTCAATTTCGAGGCAGCCAAAAGTCAATAAAATATTTAAATGAGATTATGGTTTTCTGAACTTTTCCCAAGCAGAGGCGTTCAGTCCATGTCCGAACAAATCTCAAGACTGAATCTTTTTGTTTTGACAGAAGGGAGTGGTTGAAGTGGGTGCTATCTATCCGTCATCAGTCGCACTGTTTTCAGTTTGATAGGTGAGCACGTGACTCATCTCAGAAACAAAGACACATAACAAACCTCCATCATGTAACTTTCTTCAAGTTAGAAAAAAAACAAAGAATAAAAACTAAGACTTTGAATATGAGCAACAAAACCATCAGCTGGACACTTTACTAGACTGAACTAGATTAGTTCATTTAATAACACTGAACATGAGATTTTGCAGTGTAGATGAGTCTGGAATAAAGTAAACTTGGACTTTTTCCACATTTCACAAGTAAAGACCACGAGTTGACAGAACTTTTCGACTTGGTACTGAATCCCACTGTTAGCTACCAGGACTCGCTCACTGGTGTTGAAGCAAGAGGCTAGCTTGGTCTTGAAGAATGCAGCTGAAATGATTTATTTTAAAGTCCTCACACCTTGCAATCCTCATTCATACCAAAAGAAAGAGTGTTGTGTTTTTACAGTGTAGCACATCAACATCAAGGGCTCTTGTTCTCCCCGAAGGACGCTTCTACCGCTGCGGTGGAAAAATATATGTGAATAACTGTTGAGAACCAAAATGTTTCTCATCTAACTTTCAAAGTATGTGATAAAGCCCTACAGTGTCTGTCCGTGAGTGGTTCCCCTCCTGAAAGAATTATTATAATACATATTTCTCATGATCGTGGCTTAAATTTCCTCAACTCCTGTGCTTGAATCATAAACACTTTTCCCCACTCCACTTCATTCCCTTCAGGGCAACGCTGCACTTCACAGCTAGATTGAATATTCATAAAGACTCTCCCGATTTCGGATGACACACGGGCATCCGCCTATGCTCGACATATGCATAAAATGTGCATTAACATGGTTTTATTCCCGTCTCACTGATGTGGAGAGTGGATGACACTTAATGGAATCCATCCATTAGAGTGTCCATCAGATTGCATGTAATCTGCCAAAAGTCTCTTTGAAGATCACAATTTACAACATGCATGACTGACAGCTACCAAACGTTATCTGATGTGGCGAACAGCGCTATAAGCATTACGACGGTCTTTGCGGTGCTTTCCTCCGGTCTAGTATATAAATTGGCAAACACAGCATGAAGCATATGGCCTAATGCCCCCAACAAATCGGTTTCTTTTTTATACGTGGCCTAGAAATTTCCTAAACCATAAAGCCACAAAAATGTCCTCTGGGAGTGTGAGATACAAAGAAATTCAGACAGTCCAAGGAAGCATCACAGTCATCGCGCATCATTCCAGTGACTTGCTTGTAATTGCAAAGCATTTCGACTCTCTAGCTCCATCTGTTGAGACGGTTTCATAATTATAGGTCGACGGTTTGTGGCCACGGATACAGAAGAGCTGCACTCCGGCTAGAGGAGCTGAATTGTTGCGAGGCATTGTAGACACAAATGTCAGCTGAGATAATGATTCACTAGCAGCCACAGATTCTTACGTAAGAGCTGGAATTCTTCAAACATGCTTGACTGAATGAACTAATGAGGCCCGGGTCAACTTTCTCATTTCTCTAGTGAAAACATATCTTAAAACGTCCGCCTGTGTTCTATATCCGCATGTAATATTCAGGTGATGGTTCACCCAGAATGCAGCGCGGCAGGACGCAGACGTGTTCTCCCTGAACAGGTCGGCAGGCCGTCGCAGGCCTACGGCAGAGAGAACATGTCAAACTCACTCAGGAAAGCTCCGTGTGGCCGTGTTGGGATCACATCAAGGACCTCTTTGCTGCCACGGCTCTGTTACGTTTTCAGAATGTTTCTGTTTGTTTAAAATGACAAAATAATTATGTAAAACCTTTTCAGTTTTAGCGAGGAGCAGTGACGTGACGCTGGTGATGCAAATAGGAAATCCTCTGTGGACTAGTCCGTCTCATTTTCAACGCCCGGTTTGGCCTTCATAGAACACGTCCTTGTAAAAATACGTTCAGTCAAGGTCAGGGAAAAAAACCTGGAGAGGACTTGATGAATTTCTCTGACTACTAAGACCACAGCAGGGACGCAAGGGTCAGGGACCATGAGATCACTGTGGGAAGTCTTAATAAATACAGATCGAACCTCTTTAGTTTTTCACTCTAACAAAACCTTTTAAAGAAACTTCTATTTTATTTTACAATTTGATTATATCTTCCTAATGTTTTTCTTTGCATGTGTAAAGCACTTTGAATTGCCTCTGTGCTTGAAATGTGGTGTATAAATAAAGCCGCCTTGCCTTGGAAGCTGAATTGAGACACATCTCCCTCACTCTCAGGTTTGTTACACACAGATAGGACATCTTACCCCATTTTCATTCTCACTGGTGCATACATTTTTGTGAAGTCACACAATTCAAAGCATCAGTCCACCGAGCTTCAACCTGACTGGAGGTTGAATCTGTCAGAACAGCAGCTTTCTTGATATGAACTACAAGCTAAAAGAAACAGATTTGAAATCACTGTTTTATTTATCAAAGCAATGCAATGAAATACAACAAAACATGTAAAACCTAAAACCAAAGCTAAAAAAAGGGGGGGAAAGTATACAACAAATATTGTCAAATGAAACGCGCTCTTTGAATGTGCGTGCTGAACAGTTTGTCAAAGTGAGACGAGATATTTCAATCTTGACACCAACACAAGAGGACGTTTAATTAAAAAGAAACTTTCTAAAATCCAGGGATCTGAAATGAATTGCCGTCAGGGTGAAAAGTAATAAATACCGAGTGACAATAAAATGGCATAATTACGTTTGGGGCTTCAGGTTCCAGGTTGAAGAGACTGTACGTTTGAGAATCTAAAAAAAAATCCATGTGTTAAACCAAGTGTCCTCACTAGACAGTGTCTGTTCGTGGCAACGAAGAACGGGGGAAATCCGCTCGCTCTTATCTGTCTGGTCGCATCATGCCCGGCCTGACTGGCATCATCATCGGCCGAGGGTGACGCATCATGTGTGGTGGTCCTGGCATCATCTGCATGGGTCCTCCCATTGGCGGCCTCATGCCTCCTGAATGTGACAGTGAAAGGATACACGGCTTTAGTTATTGATTTATGAAGACAGCTTTTTTTTTTTTTTTTTTTTTTTAAGGGTCCCATCGGTGCATTTAAAACTTCCCAAATCAGAATGACCTGCTTTGTATCACACTCTTTAAATCAGGTATTAAATGTGATGAGGCATTTGCCCTTTTCTCTTTTGGTTTGGATACGTATCATTTAATTTGTAAAATGTTAGAAAATAGTAAATAGAAATGTCCTTCACAATATACCAGAGCCCAAGTGAACGAGTCTAAAACGATATTTAATGCATTATAAAAACAGAAAATCTTCACACTTTGAGCGGCAACAAACGGAAAGAAACCATTTGATTAATCGTTTCAGATTATAATAATTACAGAAACAGAATTACAGAGCATCAAAAAAAAAAACTGCAGAAGAACAGATTATACTCTGTGTGTCCAGCAGCCCGCTCGGTACACGTGACACGTAACGGCTGACTGAGCTTTGTCTTACCCGGCCCACCAGGCATCATTGCGTGTGGTGGAGGCCCCATCATGGGCATCATAGGTGGGCCTCCCATGGGGGGTGTGGGTAGCATGCCCGGTCGAGGAGGACCGCCTGTATTACAGAACAGCAAAGTTAGCGTACGATCAATGTCAAGACAACACGACCTGAAGCAGATTCACGTTGATTTCACAGTAAATATATTTTGAGGGCTTCATTCGCATCAATGTCTCAAACAGAAAACATGCAGCTGTGTGAATACTAATAAATGGTTAGACAATTTCATGTAAACAATACATAAACAACAAAAAATAAATAAAAATAAAAAGAGTGATCTTTTCCAAACACTGCTACAACTCCCTATAGTTCTGTTGAACTGTAACGCGTTTTACTGGGAGGTGTTCCTCTTATTAAATCTGCCCTATTAGATAGAAATGGGTTCGACAGAATATTAGAACGCCCTCTCAGCATGATGAAACATGATTTAACAGAATCACAAACTACATCCTCCTGAATGACCACACGGTTGAATCAACACCTAAAACATATAACCTTCATAAAAAGGTACGGTTTATTGCAGGACGGTTACAAACTGAGTGCATGTTTGCTGGTTTATGGCAAATATATTTGCAAATGTAGCCACTAACGATGTGACCTCTGTAGAGCTCCGTCTGCTCGCTCTCTCCTGTAGAAAGTCACACCACAGTCCTGAAAGCAAGACCTTTTTATTAACTTCGAAATGCTGCTAATTTGCATCACATGGACACTCTGAATATAACTTAAATGTTTGCCTTTGTTTGAGCTGAGTGATCAGCAGAACGCCTCAGTAAAATGAGTTTGTAAACTTAGAGAGGAGTGAAGAGAGACGTGGGTTGTGTGGTCCTGTAGGTCTCCATTATGTCCAGTGGTGTGGCAGTTTGATCTATTTAAATGGGCTGTTCAACCCGTTTCACTCTTTTGTTGAGCGTTTCTTTGAATGAATTTCATTTAAAAACAGTCCTCGATAGGGAGAGAAATGTCGACGGCCTTTCCCCGTTGAGCATGAATCCAACTATCAAGAGCCAGTCACTGTGTTATGGTTGGTTAATCAAATTACAGCAGAGCTGAAAGGCGGTAGGCTCACCTGGGGGAGGACCACCGGGGAACGGCGTGGGAGGAATCTTTCCCTGTTGAAAGGCAGCCGCTGTTTGTAGAAAAGACGAAACATTAACACACACACACAAATATTTAATTATTGTTCAGTCCACAATCTTGTCAGCGCTTTATCGTGTTTGTAAAGAATTAATTTCACAATGTATTCATAGAATTCAAACAATGACAAAAAGTGCACCACATGGGGTCTTTCTAACATTTCTGCATAGCAAAATGCTCAACAAGGTCCAAAAACATACTTAAACCCCCACACAAAACTGTCATTTCGCATTCTTGGCGTGCTGAAAGGATGTGTAGTCTACCAACTTTTTGTTTAACAGGAAAATTTAGTCTGTAACATAACATAGTGGACAATACTACGCTCTTGCACCACACTGGCTTTGCATTATGTGGATTAGTGGTTTGTAATCTCAGAGTGGGCCCCAAGTAAGCTGGTGTCCATAATGCACTATTTAGGCAAAGAGCTTGGATGTCCCACACGTGTATATAAGCATGTCGTGTGTGGGACACCTAACAGGCTTTACTCTAACAGCCGGTTTATAGTCTATATCTAACCAGGATATTAAATACAGTAAAGGGAAAATGTGTTGGGAGTGTGAGCAGCTGACTGCACAAGCAAATAAATCATCAGTAAGAGCGGTCTCATGAGCTGCTTCATTTTGAAGCCACATTTAAGACCCCTTGACAGGTTTCAACAACCCATTTCTTTGTTTTACACAAAATGTTTGATCAGTCATGCATGCATGCTTTTTGCACAAGTGGCCGAAACGTCTTAAAAGGATTAAACAGCAGGCGCAGTTGCTTAGCGCTTTTAGATTCACTCGACCGTGTTTTCCAGATAACCGAGACAATAATTTTCTTACTTGTTTTATCAATCAGGCTCTGAGCCTGCTCCTCCATCCATTTCTGGTAGTAATCTTTCACATTTTCTTTGTGTTTTCGGCCACTGCAGTGGGTCTTCCTCACTGACGGCTAGTACAGAAACGGAGCAAATGTGGCGTTATTTAACAAGAGCAGGATACAAACAAAATGTATGACTCTTTCGTGCTTTCCAACAGTGCGAGTTGGTGCAGACAACTTACCGAATCATGTGTAAGGTAGGTATCACAGTAATCACAGTAAAACCTGTGGAATGGTGAAATTAAAATAAGAAAGAAAACAGTTTGGGGTTAGCACAAAACAAAATATAGAGCTATAGATACAATTTGTGCCAAAACTGTATACTTGAAATTATAGCTGTGAAATGTATCAATATAAAATCTAAATTGTTTATGAGCTTTAAAACTAAAGAGTCAGAGATCAAAATCAGATTGACATGTAGCTAAACCTTTTTAGGGTTTTCTAATTCCACCATTCAAATTACAAATGATTCCTTTACAAAAACGTCCCACAGGAACAACACACACTTGTGAAGGAGTACTGTGGAAATTATAGTATGCAGATGTCTTGCGGGACGTCCAACACTACAGTTCTCTGTTCAGCAGGACATCTTATGCATCCAGGTTGAGATTACCATCAAATTAATGTTATTTAATTAAAAAAGCAATAACCAATTTTGTTAGAATTTTGCTCCTAATTACTATTTAACTTCTTTTGCTACTTATTTTCTTATGATGCCTTGTTCTGTGCAGCAGCGTGAGACACGTTCCGCTTTACAAAGCTATGGCTTCTAGTTACGACCATGGAGGTAATGAAGTAACAGTAATAAAGATGTTGTTATGAACGTTAGTGTAGCAATCAGCATAGTCTGCTTAACAAAAATAAGCTATGTTAGATAAAAAAAACAGTTAATTTAGTAAAAATCGAATTACTGAGTCCCAAGTCGGATCCGACGTTAAGGTTACTCAAAACGTTATCTAAAACAAAAGCATCACATTAAAAGTAGAGCTCGACCAGGATGATAAGTGCTAAATGTACTCAGAATCGTGAACTCTGGCAGATCAATTTATTTAATATCAGGGTGCTGCGATTGTCTTTTGCTAATAACTGTTAGCTACGTTCACATCGAGGCTGAGTCCAGTAAATAGACACAGCCCAAACAAAGCTCGCTGAGTTCATTTGGCAACAAACTCGTCTATTTCATTAGTTTTTGAAGTATATTTTACTATCGTTTGTTACTTAATACAAATATAAATAATGATTAATTTCGCGGAAAAGTGGAAATGAGAGATTAAGCATAAAAAAGGAACATTATCGGAAACTTACTTGGGCATGTCGGCAACAATCTCCGCCGAGAGCGCGGTTCCTGTGTTTCCAATAAGTGTTCCCACCAGATATAAGACCTGCCCACCGTTAGTTCCGCGTGAAAGACGTGTTACTGCAAAATGTTTAAATCAAAGATTGTTTTTCCTTTATACGCAATACTTGTTTTAGTCTACGTAAGACACAGTAATTTAATTCAGAAATAAGCTACTACACGAAAGGTTATTATTTTGCAACCCGAATTCACATTTTAACAGCGAAGAACAAATTGTTACATTAACAACATTTTGCTTTAAGGTTTTTGCGTCTGTTTACACAAATTACCCTGGCGAAGTCAAGATTTGTTTGTTTTAAAGATCCTTCCCACTCTAAGAATAGCTACCTTTCATGATAACAGTTCACAGTGGTTCATTTAACAGGCCAATATGTACGTAAAGAAGCATCTTTACTTGGTAGTAGTAGCAATACATCCTCATAAAATAATCTCCATTAAAGGAAAAACAGCTGCATTCATAATTTTACTCAAGTAGAAGTACATAACTATTAATGGTTAAATGTACTCCAAGTAAATATAAAAGTAGGCAGCAGAATGGCCCCATGTCAGATTGCTATATTATTGAGTTCATTGAGTAGAAACAACATATAATAGGAATACTGACGCAAAATACCATCAAATTGTACTTAAGGACAGTAAGTGCTTGGTCACTTTCCACTATGCAAATACAATACCTACTAATATTAGAAGATGCAAAACCAATAATAAAGAAATATGCCTTCTAGTAATAGAAAAAAGGGAAAGGGCTACAGACAAAGCATTCTTCTTACCTTACACAAACATCTACAGTTATATATAATTTACACACTTCATGATTTATGCATGCCCACATGTACACACAGCAATAACAAAAAAAGACCCTGCCAATTTACTATTCACTTTCTTTTTAAAGTCAAGGCTTATTTTTCAGCCAAGCTTTTGTCTATATAGGCGTAAAGTTGATGAATCCACAGTAACAGTTACAAATGTCTTGTAAAAGTGTGACAAAGGGGTTAAAAACTTTGCTAAGGAACTGTAGTTTTCCTGAATTGTTACTACAAACATTCGTATGCATTTCAGAAAGATAGTCATGTCAAGAGTTATAAACTCGACATTTATGCAAATATTTTCCCTGTAAAATCATATATTTTAATAATTCAATATCAGCTTTACAAATTGTGAAAATATTACATGGAATATTAAACCTCTGATGTATCTAGTACTGAGCAACTTGGATTTCATTGATAAAACAAATCATTTTACATGAATTCAGCCTTAGGAAATCGTATCTTAAGAAAAATAAATGCTGAAAAAAATCTACATCTATAATACTGACGTTTTCATGATTCAATAGTGATCACAACGAATATTTTAATAGTATTGTATCCACATCGGATATATGTGGTACTGAGCTGCAAAACGAGAAACTTGGATTCATTGATAAACCAATGAAAAGGTGGCTGCAAATAGCAACAGATGACGTCGACGCCCACTGTGTGATTGGCGAAGGTGACGCGCGCGCTGTTGCAACGTCAAACATCGTCCCCCTTGTCGTGCCATGCGCAGTGACGGTTGTTGTTGTTGAACTGGTTGTTATGGCTGGACAAGGCCTCGGACTAAACTGAGAGAGGACCCCCCCCCCGCACCACCCCGTCTCCGCCACGGGACACCCGCCACCTATGGAGGGCACGGACATGGACGTGGACGCGGAGCTCATGCAGAAGTTCAGCTGCATGGGCACCACGGACAAGGACGTCCTCATTTCGGAGTTTCAGAGGCTGCTGGGCTTTCAGCTCAACCCAGCCGGCTGCGCCTTCTTCCTGGACATGACCAACTGGTGAGTGCGGGGATCCGAGGGCCTGTTGTCGGACAGCAACATGACGCTAACCTAGCAGTGTAATTAGCTAGTTAGCATACGTTAAAATTCTAAAAAAAAAAAAAAAAAAAATGGAGGCAGACACATACGGTGCCAAGTTAATGTTGTTCAAAGCCGAGAGGAGCAAATGTATCCCTCCTCCACGGGGAATGGCAGTGAGTTAACGGAAGTGGAACGATAAAGTTTGTCCCGCCTGTGAGTTTGTGATACGGTGGGAATAACTGAAAGAGCGATGGGGCACGCTAGCTAACTAGCCAGCCAGCAGGCTAAATGGAGCGCAGGTGACTATCGGTGCAGAGCCCGATAAAGCGCTGCTCTTCGGGAAGCCACAACTCAAGGCAGCGCCAGTCGCTCCACCACGTTAGTCTGGTGACGTAACCGGTCGTGATCAATCAATGGCCGACAGACAACAAGTGGTCGTGATCAAAACGTCTTTGTGTCCCTCATCAGCTGATAACCAGCTTTTTAGTTAATCACTGGTCGATGGCCTTGATCGCATATTTGTTCAAAGGGAGAACCCGCCCCCCCCCATAAAAGCAGAATTGTCTTGTTCAAATGTGATTTCGGAGCATCAAATCAAGTCTGGACGTTTAGAGCGTCGCGTTGGAAAAGACGAGATCATCACGTGACATTTGTTGGCATTTATCAACTGAAACTAGGTTCATCAGTCCTGCGCGGTTTTAACATTTTTATTTTACATTCAGATATTAGAGGATATTTTCAGATAAATCATCTTGAGCATTATACTGTACTTTCTGTACAGTATCAGGGTCCCCCCCCCCAAGAAACTGTTCACTCTTGCAATCTCGTACTTCCTGGCAAAACGGTTGCGTATTGTCTCCTGTGGCTCTTGAGGAGCTTTGTCAAGTCTAAGAAATACTAATAAAAATACCCAGATGATGTCAGTGATGCCTTCAGGCTTACCTCAGCTTGGAGCCTGCACGTTTTGTATCAGAAAGTTTGCGTTACAAACTGGACACAGTTTGGGAAGTGTAGAATTTAGTGTTTTTTGTGTGACCCATGCTAAGAACCAAAGGTGTCAGTATGCTCACAACTACTTCCTTCACCTTTGTGTGTGTGTGTACAGCAAGTTTGAGGAGAGACCCATTTAAACAATTATTACATCTTGCAGCTCACTCTGCCTTCGCCAACACTTTTGCTGTTGCTGCTGTGTCTCACTGTCTACTGAACAGGGCCAGGATTTTTCACTAGGTGCTCCACTATAAACGAGATTGACAAATTGTAACTGAGCTATAATCAAATATGTGAAGGATTTTAGGATGGATTTTCCTTTTGCATTGTCAGTATCGAACGGATGGGCTGTCACATTTGATGAAATGGTTTGAGAGGCAGCAGATTAGAAACACTTGACTAGAGTAACTTTAATTCTTGTGTGTATTGAGAAAATATAATACCTTGACTGTCTGTTTTCTTGATGTTGGCTTATATTGTAACAGTAAAATACAAACTACTGGCCAAGCCAGGGTCACATGCATAATGTTTAGTCCTGATAATGACATGTTCTTCCCTTTGTGCTGGAACAGGAACCTGCAGGCTGCTATTGGTGCGTATTACGACTTTGAAAGCCCAAATGTCAACACGCCATCCATGTCGTTTGTTGAAGATGTGACAATTGGGGAAGGAGAGTCTGTTCCTCCAGATACACCGTTCACAAAGACCTGGAGAATACAAAACACAGGTGTGGAGCACGTAGCGTATAAACTATAAATAGCCTGTCTGAATCTGTAGGTAATATGCACCGGAGCAAATGTCGCTTACAACCTCGTGGTTTTGTTCTTTTAATTGTGTTTTGACTGCTCTCATCTTTTTGTGCGTATTATAGGTGCGGAGTCGTGGCCGCCTGGGGTTTGTCTCAAGTACATAGGAGGGGATCAGTTTGGGCATGTAAACACAGTTATGGTAAAGTCATTAGACCCCCAGGAAATATCAGATGTGAGTGTGCAGATGCGAAGTCCCACAGCTCCAGGCATGTACCAGGGCCAGTGGAGGATGTGTACAGCCACCGGGTTATTCTATGGAGGTAGGAAATCCTCCAGATTTGATTTGTTTCTAATGAGGCAAAACTGCATCTGCCATTTATTTTAATTATTCTGTTAACCTTTCAACTTCTTTCTCTGAGCCCAAATCTTTAAATAGCTAGTTTTGTCTGACCAACCAAACAAACCAAAAGCATTCAATTTACAATGATCAGCAAATTGGCAGGTTTACCCACTTTGACAGTTATTCCACGTCTGTGCGTTTGTCTTTTCTCCACAGATGTAATCTGGGTGATTCTTAGCGTAGAAGTCGGAGGTCTCCTCGGCGTGACCCAGCAGCTGTCCTCCTTCGAGACAGAGTTCAACACCCAGCCCCAGCGCAACGTGCAGGGAGACTTCAACCCTTTTGCCTCGCCGCAGAAGAACAAGCACGACGCCACTGACAACAGCTTCAGAGATCCCGGCGGGGCTTGGGAACGCACACAAGAGCCAATCCAGCAAGATCAAAACGGACTGTCTCATAATGCTGTAAATAGAGCGTCAAATGGTCTCCAAACCAATCTTTCTGTGGTGACTTATGGTCAGGTATGTATCGATCACATTTAGGGTTTCACACCTCACAAAACTACCACTTTAAACCTACATTCATAAGCTCGTACAAATGGCCTTTTTTGATTTATTGCACGTGTAAAAAAAAAAAAAAAACACAGTTTTCGTGAAACCAACATCATGACAGTGGGAGTGCCTCTATCTACACTATTTAGTGTGGATTTTATGCTCAATTTTGCAACAACAATACATTATTTGCTGATATCACAAAGTCTCCCACAATACGATTTCAATCTGATCCAGTTCAGGGGCCTGAAATCGACCCGAGACGATACCACATGTCTACTTAACGCAATCAGTTGAATTTATATAAACTCGCATCTACTAAAATATGATTTTACCTTTTTTATTAGCGAACTTCTCCAGATATTCAGATGAAAAACAATGTTCTTTTTATTTAACCTTTACGACCTTTCAATTATGAACATAAATGCTGCATATCTTTGTTTCATCGCTTTAGCTTTACGTACCTTTGTGAGGCCTCACGTCTCTGCAAATGAAATATGAAATGGCAGCTGTGATACTCTGCGCTTCTTTAGAGTTGTGGGTCAGTTCTTGTGGGGGAAAAAAGCTGGTGAGCAGGCGGCATCTGACACGTCTACGCTAGCACGTGGGTCCGTGCCATGTTTCTTCTCAGGTGTGCTGCCAGGTTCATCTTGTTTCCTGAGTATTTTATCTCGTAACGACGTTGTTTGCAACACGGCACATGTTTTTACCTTTGATCCGTCCTTCTTTGGAAATCCAAAATATCTCCACACTGCTGAAGTTTCCCCAAGAGGAAAGTAAATAACCTCATCGTATTTTTCTTGGCTACTCGCCATTAGCTGCCTGCTGCTAGTGCTGTTTGAATGTTTAGGAAGAAGCGCTTGGACAGAAAACGGTGACGCAGACATTTCTCTGGAATTTTAAAGTAATTTGAACTGTCGTTAGTCAGAACTTACATATTCAGTTAAAAGAAAATCACGTGTCAATAGGGATGTCCAGAGCCAATCCACAGGATCTGGATCATCATCAAACCTGTGGCTGCACTAACAGTGGACGTAGTAGCTGCTGTAGCATTAGAGATACAGAAACGAGAGAAATCCAACCCCACTACTGTATTTAGAAATGTCATAAAATAGTCACAATAAATAAGTTATTTTCTGAACCTTTTAAAAACTAAATTTATACATACACTTTCTTCTGAAATATCTTTTTAGAACATGCTTATAGACCAAGTTATGACTCTCTTCCAGCCGTACTATAACTGCCATGTGTGAAATCTTAGTTTTGGATTGGGTCACCACGTCCACATGTTGACTATTAATGTTTTACATTTGTTACTTCTCATTTCTTGAGCGGTTGTAGTCTTAAGCAGGACTAAATGCCCCTTTAAAGCAATGTTCATTCCACAAAATGTAAGTGTTGACAAAGTTACACAGGTCAATGTCTACACAATTCAGTAGTGCTCCTAAAACCATAACGTTTGTCCTGAGGATGGTGGTTGCAGGGTTTGAACAGTTTAGGATCATTTTAATCTAAAGTGTTTTTGCCTTTTTTTGAGCATTGATTTGCTCAGCAAATGTATTTGCAATCAACCTTTTACATAATGAGACATCTTGTGTGCAACATTTAATTTGTGTCCTGAAGGTGTCATTGAGGAAAGCTTGTCTAATAAATATAAAGGTTTCATCCTGTAGGAAGATTAATGTTCTCAATAGATTTTTACAATCTGCCCTTCAGATGCTCATATTTGTTGTGTATAACCAGAGATTTGGGACAATGGATGTGACATAAAGCGCATTAAGTTGGAGAAACATTAGTAATTTACCTGTGGGGGACATTTCATATTCACGACAGTTGGGGGAGTTTCAGAGTTTAAGTGGCGGCAATAAAACGTAGTTGTAATTAGGTGTAACTGAAGGAAGAGCAGCTGGGACAGACTTTAGACTCCCCAAACTCCTTTATAGGAGAATATAAGTGCAATAGTTTCATGAGTTGCTTAGTTTTTTTTTAGCCTTGCTAGAGGCCGGGCTCTTGGTCCATTGATCCAGCGCTGTGGTCCACAGTGAAATATCTTGACAGCCATCAAACGGATTTTCATGACGTGGTACCTGACATGCCACCAAAACGTCTCCACTCACTTCTGATCATTTTCCTGTGAGCCACAGCTGCACTCAGATTAATGCTTAAATGCCGTCATGTTAAATGTTAGCATGTTTCTACTGTTAAAATTCAGCTTAAAGAAGGGCTTAATCCAAGTTGAGACACATTTTTGGCCATGTTTAATCTCAATATATTGACTAAGTGTATGATGATGAACACGTGTGAGTATTGCTGCTATTCATATGTGCATTGTTTATTTTGCTAATTCATTATGACGTGCATCAGAAACAATCTAGCTTCTTTAAAGTCTCTGTGTCTGTCTGTGTTGAGGAAAAGCCCATTATCAGTCTTTCTACCCATATCTCAGTGGAACAACTCATCACCCGAGTCTTTGAGTTGGGGCTGCATTTTTGTGGTATCATTAAACAGCAGTATCACCTCATACCAGTCATAGCCGAGCCTTTATTCATAGTTTTGGCCGACGCCCTCTCCTGGCTGGTTTAACTGGACAGCTGAGAACCACTTAAGGCATTTAAATGAGACGCGAAATCAAAAGCACACTGGCTGAGCTGCTGCCTACAGGTACGTCGGGTTACTGCCCTGAGACTGATGATAACCGCAGACAGCAGGGCAGCTCACCGCGCTGTGTTCGCTTGATTTTGGGCTTTGAATTATACGTTAACGTCACAGTATGTTCACTTTCGCAAAAAACCTTCAACTATAGGTCCCTAAAACACCCTTTCTCTCATCTTTCTCCACAGGGTATTCACGGACCCTATCCATTTGGACAGAGCTAGAATGACAAAGACCCCCTCCCCCCCTCTCTCTCTCCCCCGCCCAATGGTGGATGATGAGCTTAACACCTCTTGGAGTCCTTAAATGCAGAGGAGTCGGAGGGGGGGGGTGGGGGAGGAACAGTTGTTTTATATTGACTGATGACAACCCTCTCCCCAACCCCACGGCCCTCTCCACAGACACAAACTGCAGCGAGGTGATGGATTACATCCACTACAGCGAAACATCCCGCCTGACATCAACACCCGGATTCGCATGTGTGAATGCTTCATTTGCGAGTGCTATAAACCCTTAAAAATAGATACACATGACTATTTTTATTTCCACTGTAAAAACACACCTAATTAAAGGGAAAGTCTACCCTAAACAATCTACATATAATTTCGGTTTTCCCGCAGGAAATTGAATACTTTGTCTCTTCTGGGTTTCTACACAGGTCTGGAAATGTTTGAAAATTTGCTGGGAACCGTACAAAGTTAATCGTGACCGTAGTTCATTTAGAGAAGTGTTTAAAAGAAAATGACGTCACTATACCCACTAAATTTGTGTTTAATCACCACAAACTGCAAAGAAGCGTCCGTATCTGTTTGGTTTTCTGACACTTTTGTTGTACGTTGTCAGACGTGGGAGAGCTTCAGAGAAGTCCGTTTTCCAGTTGCAGTTACAACTTGGATGTTGACTTGAACACTATTTACAAGTTGGGAACTGGGAATTACAACAGCTCTGTATTAACTCTGGAATTCTGCATTTACACTTTCAGGTTTACCGTCATGTGCACTAGTCTGGTTTTCTTTTCTTTTCAGTCGCTTGAAACGTTCTGACAGCTTGTGATCTACTTAAAGAAAAAATGCAACAAGAGTGCTCAGCCTGAAAGAAATACTTTGAGAACATATGACCTACTGTCATGTTTCAAGTATTTCTGTAATGGAGAATAATTAAATGCATGGCTGAGAGGATTTGTATCACATTTATTACTCAAAAGTCACCGTCGTAACCAGCCTTTCAGGCTAAAACGGAGCAGTTCTGGACCCTCCTTGAACCCAGGTTGTATATTCAAATATAAACAACATTAATTAGAAACCCAAAAAAATGTTTTACTTATCATTTGAACGTTTTAAACATAAAGTCACCGTCCAAACCACTCAACGCTCCCATTTGAAATGTAGTCGCAAAATAACATCTGTGTAGTTAAAGTAAAAAAAGAAATCCATGTCTATCATGTCTGAAAGTAGTATCAGTGTCCAGACATTTGCAAAGAGTAAATGGACCATCCCTGTGTAGGAACCCGTGTTTCTCCCAAAGATTAAATCCAGAGAACTAAGACACTAATCTGTTCCGTCATCAAGGCACACTGTCTGCAGGTTCCCCATTCAGACTGAATGGCACGTGTTTTTTTTGTGTTGTTTTTTTGGGTGGATTTTCGCTTTAAATAGATGCTGAAGCGCAAATGGATGCGAGTGTGTTTGAGCAATTGAGGTGTGAGGAAGGGTTGAAGAAGCCATCAAAAATCTATTTTGCCTGGTGAGTGACTGTAATTTCTGAGTCCAAGTCTACAGTATGTGTACTCGATATATATGTATGTGTGTGTGCGTGTGCGTGTGCGTGCCTTTAATGTGTGCATGTATGATATGGTTTCTCTTTGGATTTAACTGACATAAAATGGTGTATACTACTTGGGCAAAGGAAGACGTGTCTATTTACATACACATGGATATCGAGAGAGCTTTACTGGCCGTGTACCTCTGAAGTATTGTTGAGTGATTCTGTTTGGATGAACTGACCGACCAACTGCCCTGTTGTTATTTATTTGCCGTCTTATTGTGCACTGCAGCTGCAAAAAGTCCCATTTACAGCCAGCAGGTGGTGCTAAAAATCAAATGACCAACTCGACTTAACATCATGCTGAGGACATTGTGGGGAAAAAGTGATACGATGTAAGTTTGATTCTAGTAAGACTTTGAATATGAAAATGGTTTGCATCAGGATTATTGGCACTGATGTTCTGTTACTGCTATTTGCACAACGCTGTCCACCACTTGTGATGAGGGAAAGCGCTGATTCTTTTGGCTTTTTGTGGGTTGTGATTTTCCAAGAAAGCTCCGTTGGTTTATTTTGCTAATCTTCTCTCGCCTGGAGGCTTGTGTTCTTCACAGCTTAAAGGTTTGTTTTCACATTTAACGTTTTAAACATCGGTTTCATCTCTGCACCAGTGTCTGATCTTAAATATGAACATTAATTCATGTTTATCTATCTTCATCAGGCATTTAGGGTTTTGCTTATCTGCAAATTCTTTTACTTCATTTTTTGCTATTTTCATCATGTCAGTCTGGATTTCATCATGAATTTTGGGCTTAAAAAAAAAAAGGGAGAAGTTGTTGATGTAACTCCACGACAGTGTTACAATGTTTTCTAATTCAAAAAGAATAATTTCCGTTTTGTGATGTTTTGATTAAATCATTTCTCCTAGTTATAATCATGAACATCTAAATGTTATTCATAATATTTAAAGTTAATTGCTTGAATGATCGCCCGTTTGTAAAATTCACCAGCATTCTGTGTTGCAGCGCTGCTGTTTGTATTGTCAGCCGAGAGTCCTCCCAAACAGTATACACTGTTCTGCATTGCTTCTTTTAAATGTGTCAGTCTTTTTTTTTCTCCTCTCTGTGTGTGTGTGTGTGTGTGTGTGTGTGTGGGTGTGTGTGTGGTTTCTTCGTGTAAACTTGTGTGTGTGTGAGTGTGAGTGTGTGAGAGAGAGAGCGAGACAGATAATGAAAAGTCTGAATATTGCTGGATTCATTCTCTAGTTTTAGTTTGTGACTATGTACGGATTTGAGGTGGGTGGCATGGTGAGTGGATGAGATGAAAGTTTACATAGTCCTAAAATAGCACATTTATTTGAAGAGAAACTGTCAATAAAAGCTTTTTTCCCCCCTGTATCTATAATTAAGCATTTGTATGATTAAATTAACACTGAAACAATGAGTAAGTGGTCTTTTTTTTAAGGGGGGTCAAATACCAGCTGTGCTTATTATCTTTAGGTATTTTATTACCTTTGCCACTATCCAATATCATGTAATTGTAAAGCTCCAGTTTCAGTAATCCCCCCCCCCCCAGCAATTTAGACCTGCAGGTGTAGACGCACCAAGTTCGGCATTTAACGGCAAATAAAGTAATAACTTTTCTACTGTGGCACGCCTTCAGGCTTTCTGCGCTCTGTTAGGGGATTTTCCACTTTGGTCCAGACTGCAATATCTGAACTATCTGATGGATCGCTGTGAAGTTTAATACAGACATTCATGATCCCCACAGAACAAACAACACTGACGTTATTGTAGCGCCACCAGCAGGTTTACATTTTTGTCTGTTGGTGAAATGTCTTAACAAATCTCGGATGGATCGCTGTGACATTTGGCACAGGTATCCGCGGTGCCCACAGGATGAACGTAATGCCCTTGATGATCCCCTGACTCTTCTTCTAGAAGTTAATCTGTGAAATATCTTCACATCTACGTGATGGATTGGCACAACATTTTGTAAATGATGAATCCCAATGACTTGTGATCCCCTGATGATTTCTGCATTTAGCTTTGAGTGACATGTCTGGACAACTATTGGATGGACTGCAATGAAATTTGGTACATGCAGTCATGTCTCAAGGATTGTAATAACTTTAACAACATTTCATGATGTCTACCTTTGTCCGATACTTTTGTATTGTACCAAAAATCTGGAAAACTGATGACATTCCCGTCAGTCTCAGATGTACTTTGTGTTTAGTGCTAATTAGAATACGTTCTCTTTCTAAGACTTTGTTTTGATTAGTGAAATGTGACAATGTATGGGAATAGAAACGACCTCAGGTTGCATGTTACAAATTGGGTGAAACGATTTAACAGCTCCCCCATGTGGAGAATCTGCAGCCTGGGGAACATGAAAGTGTGAGTTTTTGCATCTACAGAACAACGAATATGGCTAGAAATGTGCAAACTGATGAACTAAATGGCCACAATGCCATAACAAGCTACTTCTTTAAGATATAAAAAGTGTAACTTTTACAAGTGTACTTCTACAATGATTGTCAATAATGTACAGTAAAGTCCTGGTGGTATGATGAAATGTATATTCAATTCAATTCAATTCTATTTTATTTATATAGCGCCATATCATAACAAAGTTATCTCAGGGCACTCAATCACATGGAGCCGGTCGAGACCAACTTCCACACACAAAGACCCAACGTTCCCACCATGAGCAGCACTAGGCGA
>JAVQJD010065998.1:0-35638 GCA_036023655.1 Nannoperca australis | reverse complement strand
CCCCCCCCCCCCCCCCCCCCCCCCCCCCCCCCCCCGAGCTTTACCCCATTACGATCACTTAAGTCATATCCTCAGTATTTTTATACGTATATTTTGTGTGTGTGAGAATTTGAGTTTTTAACTTGAGGGAACTTAAAAAATATATGCATTGTAGGTATTTAACAAGCCTTTATCAGTACAGACTAAGCTTAAATGTTTCCTACTTTTAGGCCAACAAGAAATTTAATATATATATATATATATATTTGGTGGTGATGGCTTTGAAACTGCATTTAGACCATAATGTTGGAAGATAAAATTGACCATGTGAACTGTTTGGTGATGGGGGCCAATGACATCAGAATTTCTAAATGTAAGGCTAGTGTTTTTTGTACCAAATTCTAAATTTGTTAAACATAAGTTTGCATTTCTTTAAATGTTGTTTACCTGCTGGTGGCTGATTTGGTTTTTGATAAATGTGATGCATTGAGGGTAAACTAACTGGAGAAGGGTGATCCGTTCACATTCAAAACCATGAAAACCACACATTCACTCAAAAGGACAATCAGCTGAACTTGCACACAATCCAAAAACACAACCACATAAATGATGTCAGGTGGCTTTTTAATGTTTCCAAAAATAGTCTCTGAAACTGGGATTCGTTTTACAAAAGCATCCATATATCTTAACAGGTATGGACTTCTTATGTAAACACAGACTGTCAGACTCAGTGGTGACACCAGAAGACTGAATGCTGGGCCCTTGGCAGGAGTTAGACCTCCACTTGTTAGATCCACAACTGAGAAAAATATTTTATTTTTTACTAGTTAAATTACTCATCTGTAGGTCTTACAATGTCAGTTTTAGAAATTGTTTGCTGATTAACCTACAGTAGAAGTAGCCTAGACGTATACACAATGTACTAGTAGATGGGCCTAAGCAAGAGCAGTATAAATGCAGTAATTATGCTGAAATCAAAGTAATGATGACTAATGATGTCATGCTTACAACTTGTGTGGATGTCACATGACATCACGGTTCAAAACGAGTCTTACATTTCTGCCCACAAATTAACACTCTTTCAAAAGGCATGGCTATAGGTTTATGACCTCAAGGATATTATCTAAATGCCACACAATTACACTGACACAGTATTGTGCATTCATAATCCTTGGCCGCTCTGTCAAACTAATTTTATTTTCCATCTTTCACTACAGTGACTGTGGCGAAAGGGTACGAAGGCTCAAGGTCAGTCGAATGGTTAAATGTTCCAGTGAGTATATGCCCTTGCACAAAATATCCTCTTTTGAAGCAGAATTATGTTCACACAGAAGGCTGTCTCGAGAACGGTGAGATTTACTAGGGACGAACATGTATGTGTGTTTTAGGTGGACTGACAGAATTTAAGAGCAGCATCATCCCAGACTGACATCAGTTAGATTCAGGAGGTATTCACAGCGGCTATGCCCGCAAGTGCCTCAGACAGCTGGGACAGAAGGATTCGCGACGTCTGTTCTTTGGGTCATCAGATGTCTGTCAGAATTTTGTGGAAACGAATCTATTCTGCAGCTTCAGTCTCCATTGCCTGTCCTGTTGCGCTCTCAACAGTCTTTGAGGCCTTTAACAAAGAAAAGATTGAAGTTAGAGGAAACATTTTTAACCTGTAATCTTGTTTATATTGATCCACACTGTCCTATAACTCACCTTCTTTTTCTTCTTCTTCTGCGTCTTGCGGCTGGCTGAGCTTTGAAGCAAAGCCTTTATATGGGAAAAAAGTAGGCAAAAATTACTTTCATAACCTCAGGAAGTACAGCACTGAATACAACACATGATGGCTTTGATAATGCCAAGTAGCCTATTAGAGCGCTATAGTCGTCCCATTAGTCCAATTTAACACTACAAGGATGCAAAATCCCATCCATCAAACACATTTTACCTTCAGCTCTGGGTCCTCCACTTCATGCTCGGACTTGTATAGTTCAGGCTCGTAGAGGCTGTTTGTGATTCGCAGAGGTCCGTTGGCCATGAGCAGCACGGTGAACTTGAACTGGGCAACAAATTCACCTGGACAAAGATGAGGTTGAAAGTTGCATTAAAATGTCCTAATTGGTACGCCATGTGGCAATCAAATATTTAAGTTAACAGGGCCAAACCAGATGTGGACGTTACAGTAGCGTTAATTAACCGATTGAAACTCATGATCAAAACTAATTAGGATTTCCTTGAGAATCGCCTGTAGGCATATGTTGATTCTTAACATCATTTTTTATGTTGAAGGAAAATAATGCTGGAGAAAATAAGCCCTACATGGAACACTTATTATTCACTGAGTTTTGTCTTCTGGCAGATAAAATTAACATTTCCTGTTGCCAACTAGGTGCCATATTTTTGTCATGATTGCATTTTGGAGGCCAGAGGAGAGAGTGTGAGAGTAGAGTGGCATGCTGCTGCAAACTATTTTCTTTTTGTGGAGACTGTAATGGACAATGAACGATAACAACTCAAGTATTTTGGTTTCGTTTCTGTCTTTGTGCATTGGTGAACCTAAATGAACCGAAACCAGCTCAGTGTGCGGTTTACACGAGAAAAGTACCAGGGCGCCGAGCTTTAACTACATGTTAAGTCGACCTACAACTCTGAGAAACTTTCATAATAAGCCTACGGGGGGAATATTCATGGTCCCTCATTGTTCCACTCACCTTCTTTCTCATGCAGCACACTGAATGGCTGCAGCAGCTCATGTTTGGCACATTCCACCACGCCCAACCTGGCCTTGCCTTCATCCTCAAACGCTCTGGGGAGACAAACTAAAAGTGAGAGGGTGAAAGGTAAAATGAAAAGAAATCCGAGTTGAAAGTTAAAAGATGCTACCTCAGAGTGAAAGGCATCGTATCGAAGCGTCTCTCCATCTCGCTGAAGAATGTCCGAGATGTCTTCATCTTTAAGCCGTACACCTTGTTGGGGTCTCGTTTGTAAACGGTGGTCCTCACACCTCCATCCTTTGCCTGCATTGCAAAACAAAAACATAAATTTTAAATTCCTCGTCTTGATGGAATTTGGAAAGCTAAGCAGAATTGTTTTTATTTATTTATGCCAATTTCCTCTCACCTTTCCTTCTCCAGTACTGATAAGCACATCCACTGCATATACCTCGTGCACCTCAAATTCAGCCTTCTCGTGGTCCTTTCTACATAAACAAAGCGACAGGATCAGCCACCGGTTAAACACTCATCAGGTCAGTGACAAGACACACTTGCTGAGTGAACTCACTTTTGCTGGTCGGTTGGGTTTTGGATGATAGTTTTCTCCCCATCAATCACATGTTGTTTGAGCTGATGGGACAGCATGCCTGCACACACCGAAGGGATCAAGCACGTCAAATTACATTGAAGGGAAATGTATACCATTGAAAATCACGGAGCCTGAAGGTGCCAAATGTTCACAAATAAGGCTCACCTTCAATAGGGGAACACTTGAATGACTTGGCAATCTTGTTCCAGGCTTCTGTGACCTGTGCGTTCTGATGGAGGAGACGCAACAATGTTTAAGAGATGAGGTGTGAACAGCGATGCTGTGGGTCAAATCAGTGGTGACGACGGGAGAGTTTTACCTGGTTTCCTGGCTTAACAAGGCGCAGAGCGGCCTCAGCACAGAGGTGAGCTGCTTTGATAACATCAGCCTTCCGCCCCGTCAGTGGGTTGTCCTGAATTGACACGGGAGGAACGTTTGACGGTTACAAGAGGTGAAACAGTGTTACAAGGTGGTAATGGAGTGGCTACCAGTAATCAAGTCAAGGACATCACAAATCATGGCTCTCGTGAATAAGTCAATGAGTGCTACAGTGCAGGTATAATTCTTTCCAAAAGTGATGACATACCTTGGTCACTCCAACAATGAAGCTGTGAGCCACATTTGAGATGAAGCCATCAACGTGCACGCCCAAGTCACTGTTAACAAACCGAACAGGAAAACATGAAGTACAGAAAGTACGAGCTGAAAATCATTAACTATCGTTTAGGTATAGATTCACCGGCTTACACTTTGACGAGGTCCCCATCCCTCAGTATGACATCAGGGTCGCTCTTCAGAGGAGAGTAATGGCAAACACAGTTGTTAACTGACACACAAGTAGGAAAAGCGCAACCTGTGGAAAAAAAAAAAAGAGCGAATGAGGGAGGGCGCATTCAGAGACACTGATGGTGACTGATGAAATGCAACCAAAGACTTACCTTTCTTCATGTCTTTTTCCTTCTTGAAGATTTTCCCAGTTTCTGTCATGATGAAGGCATCTCCCTTTTCACACAGGCTGAGCACGGAGACTCCCGCCATAGCTGCCCCAACTACTGCCTTCAGTGCTTCTGCAGGACAAGAGATGAAATGGATCGTCAGTAACAGAGTGTATATAGTTTTGCAAGTAACCATGTTTTATCATTGAAAATTCTGTCCATTTTGTAAATAAAATGTCAGAAAACTTTGAAAAATGCCCATAGTGACATCCTCAAGATCCTCGTTTTGTCTGACCATTGACCCAAATAATTGTCTAATCATTTAAATGCTATTATAATTGGTCATTTCTTTCTGATTAAATTGACAGGTGCCAGTTACCTGCATAGTCACTGTGGACAGAAAATGGACAGTTTGGTAAACATGAACATGGAGAACGACTCATTACACTGTGCACAACTCATTTGACTAAAACTAAGCTGATGTTACGTTAGCTAGAAAATATAAATTGGACAGATTGGCTGACAACTTAAGATAAGTAGGTCAGCTGTGATCAGGTACAACACAAGGACAATGATATATAGTGTCACTGAAGTGACACTTTAAGAAGTTGATGAGTTCATTCCTTAGCACCACTAATCCTCATCTGAGATTAGTTTAGATCAAATTAACTATAGTAGCCGTTATTTTGTGTTTGAAGATTTTACTATATGTATTTAAATGTTACATGGGAGGAAGGTGACCTGTTCAATGTCTACTGGATATATTATGGCCAGACATAAAGGCTGCGGTTGAACGTGTGACAGGTGTGAGTAAGTGTGACCAAGTGTGACCTGCGAGTGTGAAAGAGGGCACTGTTGAAACTGTTGTGCGTGCTTAGCAAGCCTTCACTGGATTAATGTTAAAGTTAAAAATGTTATGTTTGTGTTTCGAATGCAGAAATGGACAAATATCAATATACTGAAAGTACTAGTAAAAACACACTTTTGATGCTTGTTACATTAAGAGTATGTATTTTTATTAAAACAACTCCCAATTATACACTATATAATCACACTAATTACCTTATTTACATGTGCCTTTGAAAATGATACATTGCATATATTATTTGCTTCAACGACAAGAATGTAAAATTAATAATGCACGTTGATGTCAGTGAGTTTATTTCATTCTACAAAGTACAATAAATAATTTATGTTTGAAGTCATTTAACATACACATAACAGTACCGGGTGTGTTAATTAGCTTCTGCCTACAGATCATGACTTTAAATTACACTATTTAAGACAACCCCATTCTCAGTCAAGTCTCTTCTTACATGACAATTTTATTCCTCTCAATTTGGATTAGCTGTAGGTGTGAATTAAATGTCAGCTACTCGCTTGGAACAACCCCGTATTGTCATTCGATTTCGTAGCCTACTTGTCATTGTTAACTGTTAGCAGTTACAGCTAGCTAACGCTTGCTAGTGAGGTAGCTGAGCCACATAGCTACCAACCTAGCTCACAAGGCTAATGTGACAGCAGCGTGACGTTAAACAAATACGGGCTGCTATAAAGAAAAGCTCTGCCTACATATATATTAAGCTTCATGTCTCATTCACATTTAACAAAGGCCCGCTTTCTACTATGAACTACCGTTGGTATCGCTGCAGCACATGGCACAGCTGCTGCCTGGTATGACTAGCTGACACTGCTAGCTAACATTAGACGGATCCTGATACTTGAGACTGTTGAGTCAAAAGGGCACGTTAACGCTGCTTTTGACTTACGATTCGCAATCTCGGCCCCCATCTTGTACTTGGTGACCACCAAGTCATCGGCGATGGTCTGCTCTGGCGTCTCGTCATCTCCAGACATGTTGGCAGTGTGTCCGTAAACTCAGAGTAACTTTATTTTTTCCCCCGGCGGGTGTCAGTCAGTCACAGGATGGACCACGCTGCTCTCTGCACCGGCCCGCCCGACTTCGGCTGCCAGCCCACAATCACTAGATCCCGCCTGTTGCCAAAGACACACTCCGCAGTCAAGAGAACTCACGGCCTAGCTTGGTGCGTTGAGTGCAATGCCCGAAAAAGGCAGGGGTGTATGGAAGACCACAAGCGAAAGTCTTATGTCTTAGTTTCAGTGTTTCAGAGACGCTAATAAGAACAAAATAGAAATAATAAATCTGGGGAAAATATGGAAATGTAGATATGAAATGTATCAAACCAACCTATTTACCATGAATGATTAGGTTCATAGAGTTTAAATTACTTTGTTGTGATAAAGTGCATTAATGTATCGCTCATCTAAGGACATTTTAAATGGACTTTCTAAATGCTTTTAACTAATTCACGCAATGATTTTGTGGTAAATCCATTAGCCCATAAACCGGACAAAACAAAAACGGAAACATGAGGAAGTGAATCTGTCGCTTCTCCGATCATCTCTGATCGGTCTCTAACCAAATCGCGCGCGAGTGCGACGGATGCGTTCACGTGCCTCCATCTCAATTTTCAGTGGTTCGGTGACCGAGTACAAGGTGGAGACGTGCAAAAATTGTGTTTTTTCGGTTTTTATACTCTATCACCTTGCAACAGAATAAAAAAGTAAACAAGTTGATTTTTTATTGTTTTATTTATTAAGTACAACATAAAAGAAAGAATGTTCTACAAAAAAAGAGACAGTGATCGGTATTTGCAAAATAATCGTATTTATTCATTTATATAATTCACAATATGATACGTTGTACAAAAAGACTTTTCTGCAGAAATACGACATGGTCACGTTGATCACGTTTTGTCTGCTACAGTATAACTTTTATTTTGTGGTTCTGTATCAACTCACAGTTGGCTTCATAAACATGTATTTACTGCATACAACTGTAAAGTGATATTCAAATTACTTTTATCTTTCAAAGTTTATTGGATGTTGGAATTCAAAGAAAAAAGATGGAAAAGATTTCAGAACTACGTTCATGACAAAAACGACTGGCACTGTGTCTCTGTCCCAGTCCACATTATTAGGTGCGTACAGCATCTGGCTTGATGAACAGTCTGCTGTGCCAGTAGTCTGGGTTGTCAAATGATGTGTTGCTGCCAGGCTCCCCTATGCCAGCGCACACCTTGATGTATCCCCCGATCCCTGCACACCTGCCGCTGCCCATCTCCTCAGAAACAGCCCTCCCCTTCACTGGGAGGTTCTGGTAGTCTGCCTGCTCCCACCCACTGGGCACCACTCCAAGTCCGGTCATGTCCTCGTACTCCTCCACCTTTTCTTCCCCAGCTGCCAGAACATCTGGCCTGGGCATGACCATACCGCTCAGATTTCCCTGAAGTGTGGGTTGTTTGTTTGTGTTGTGGTACTTCTCCTCTTCCTCTTCCTCCTTGTGCTCTTTTTTCAACACCTCCACTATTTGGTCTGCTTCCTGTGTCTCTGCTGTACTCTTTGCAGATGATTGACTCCCACGTTTCTCCAACGCTGGATCCTCTCCCTCCACTGAGTCGGAACGCCTGATATCCATGTATTCATACCTGCCTATCCCTTGGGCTGCCTCTCCTTGGTCATCAACAGCTCTGATCCCACTATCAGAGGGGGACTCTGAGAGCTGATGTTTCTCTGTGGAGTCTCTTTGCTCTGCAACACTTCCTTCACAATCCTCATCTAGTTGCTTACTCCTCACAGTTGAGATTGGTGTCAGAGAGCCCACATGTGCTGTGTCTGCTACAGGAATTGGAGCCATGAGAATTACAGAGGGTAAAGGTGGGGTTTTACAACAAAGTGTCACTGCAGGGCCACCTGCCTGTGATAAGACACAGCTGGCCGAGCAAGGAGGAGCACCAGACTGTTTGCTCATGATTTCATACTCCTGGGAGGGATTTATCACCACAAGGGACAAATTATTCTTGAGTCTTGAGTTTTTTCGCCCAGAATGAGAGACTCTACAACCTACCAGCCATGACAGAATGTGTAGAAGGAAGAAGAACAGGGGGAGAAGCCTTGATTATGTATTGTTTATGTGCAATAATATGCAAATAATATGGATGAGTCAGCATGCTGCCATCTTAGAGCTGATACTTTACCTCTCTCTGGAGTAACAGGTGACCCAGCCAGGACAAAACCATGGTGGTCCACCTCCTCCTCATCCTCTGCCCTCCACACCTTATACGAAGATGGACTTGATGCTGTTGAGAGTTTCCGATGCCGGCTGATGGATATACGAGGATTACCCCTCTCAGAGCCAAACCTGGCCCTGTGAAGACTCCCGCTCCGTAAACCTTCCTCACGCAGCTCTGCTTCTCTGCCACTCGCTCTGACCTCTGACCTCTCAGGCAGCGTCCTCACCGAGCTCAGTCGAGACCTCTGAAGCCACAGCTGAGACAGAAAAGCAAAGACTTGGACTGATGCATGCAGCAGCTCGTGGAGATCAATCATATTGTTATTTTTAAATAAGACCAGTTGGACTGGAATGACATTTTAATGTGTCTCACTTTCTGAGGTAACGATCTACTGGCAGTGTTGGGTCGTAAAATTGATTTTATTACTGCTATCGGCAAAGTGTGGTGACACTGATTTAAGTGAAGCTGTTCAGTGTTAAAGCTAAGTATATCTACTTTATCACCTGTGCAATGCAAGCATCAAACGGCATTAGTCTTACAGGGTTTGTTTGCATGCATTTGTGGGAATATGTGAATCTGTATCACCTGGCGGATGCTGTCCACAGGGCTGGGGGTCATAGGCAGGTATCCAATAGGTCCGGCTTGAGAGGTGCCACTCTGCAAATCAGGGAAGAAAACTTGTTATGCACTGGTGCCCTTGCCTTTTATCCAGTCACAATGGTCCTTAAATGGACCAAATCTAAGGTGTATTTCATTACCCTGTAAGAATTAATCCGTGAACGAGACAGACTCCAAGATGGAGAGTGCTGGAGAGGAGGAGTAGCCAAACCATTCTCCAGTTCCTCCTCGTCTTGGTCTTCCAAATCTGTGTCCAGAAGCCCTCGCTCTGATTCTCTTCGATGGGTCTCTCCTGAGGTGGTCTCTGCTCCTTCTAACTACAGAATTTCATGAAAGTACAGGGTTTAAGGTCCAAACAAACAGCCGGCGGACTTAGCTGTAAAATAAATGACGAGGATGGCCTCACCTTGATGACAAGATATCTAGGTGGGTCTCTTGCCATGCGAGTGAAGTCACTGGCCAGCTCTTTGAAGGTCGGCCTTATATTTTCATCAATCATCCAGCCTGAAGAGAAGAAGTAAAACAATTAAGTGTGTTGGTGTGTTGTGTTGCTGGCGCAATGTCTTCTCGCACTCACATTTAACCATGACCATGTACACGTCTATGGTACAGATGTGGGGCTGTGACAGCCGCTCGCCCTTCTCCAGCAGACCCGGTACTTCCTGAGGCTGCACGGATGCATACGGCTCCGCCCCAAATGACATCATCTCCCACACTGTCACCCCTGTCCAGGAAGAGAGACGTCACAAGAGGAACGTTTATTCATGGACACATACTGTGAAACACTACACACACTCACACAATCACAGCCTCTTACCATAACTCCAAACATCACTTTGATGAGTGTATCTCCGAAACAAGATGCTTTCAAGTGCCATCCATTTGATGGGTGTCTGGATTAGAAGACAAATTGCAGATGATTAATACAGATTCCATTAATGGAAGTCAACGACAACCACTTAGCTGTGAGTTTACAATTTACGGTGTGTCTCCAACTGAAAGAGTCATAACAACCTTGGTGTCAGTGTAGATGTATTTCTTGTCATCGGGATAAAGGAGGTCTGCTACACCATAGTCAGAGATCTGGACCTGGTAGTCATTTTTCAGCAGGATGTTGCGGGCTGCCAGGTTCCTGTGGACCATGCAGTGCTCCTCCAGGTAGTACATACCCTGAAGAACAAACATAATATCCTATATATACTCTGACAGCTTATACATAACATTTGGTTGCTCAAAGGAATCTGTCATTCCAATTGCACTCACCTTTGCAATCTGCACACACCAGTTGAGCAGGCGTTGGGGGTCCAGGCTGTTTTTGTGGTACCTGATGTGCTCCAGTAAGGAGCCCTGTGAGCTAAGCTGGGTCACGAGTTGAAGAGTGGGACCGGGACAGATGCCTAGCAGCCTAACGATGTAGGGATGGTCCAGGCTGCCCATGGACAGCATATGCTACGCAGAGAGCAAGTTGTCAATATACCTTTCTGACAATTTGATGATGTTTCTGAGATTTTTTTTACTTCTTTAAAGAGTATAGGAAGCTCAGATTCTCACGTCAGTGATCTCAGTGAAGGTCTGCCGGCCAGAGCTATCCTGGAGGGTCTTAATGGCCACGGGGATCTTCACTGTCTCTCCCTCTGGAGTCCAAAAACCCTTAAACACAATTAAATGTATAGCAGCAGTCACATCAGTTTATAGTAGTCTGTGAAACATGTATAATCTACAATAGCACATACATCAGTGGATAATAAGTGGATGCTCAAAGAGAGAAAGAGGTTGATAAATACCTTGTTCACTGTGCCAAAAACTCCAGAGCCAAGGGATTTGATTTTTTTCAGTTCTGAGGGCCTCAGGATGCGAGCATGAACCTTGGTTCCTTTCTCTCTGGGACCCAGTGGCTCAAAGCTCTGCCAACATAACAAGAATAATTCCCAGATGATTTTTTTTCCCTCTCTAAAAATAAATGCATGCAGCAGTCGAAGCAACGCCACCTTATTGCAGCTCACGAGGTTAAATGGTCTCTAAACTCTCACCTCTCCGCTCTCCAGGTACCTCCTCATGGCTCTCTTGCGACGGATGGCCAGACCTCGGTGGTACAGCACGCCCAGGAAAAACAACACCAGGCAGAAAATCAAGCCAGCCGGAATACCTAAAGCTATGCCTGTAATCTGACCACTGCAAAGAGAAGCAGAGAAAGATGCTAGTGTGGAGATAGAGCTAAGTAAAGTTACAGAGATGCAGCACTTTTTTGTAATGTTTTCACAATTGGCGCTTCAATTGGCCAATTGGCAACACTTTCCCATGTATCACAGTGAGTTGTGGACAGATCACACATATTGCAGTGAAGTGTTTTATATTCACCAGCAGGGGGAAACACTCACCTACTAACTGCCATTCTGGCTGCCTCTAAGCAATCATTTAATTCTGGGCCGGAGCATCTGTAACACATAAACACATCATCTTCAACATTCATTTATTTTATTATGGACACATGAAAATACACACAGATGCTTTGAGTCCAGTCTCACCCCTGCGTGCAGTTGTGGTGACATGGTTCGCAGTGACCCTCCCTGTTGGGGTATTTGAAGATCAGTCCCCTCTGACCGTCATTCACTCCAGTGGGGCAAGAGTACATGCAGTACGGACCATCTCGAAAGTTGGCACATGCCACACACTTGTCTGAGCCCTACCAACGAAGGAATAAAAATATATAGCAGAAATTCAGACAGTGTGAGAGGAATAATGTATAATAACTCTATGGAGAGGAACTTTAACCTGCAATGAATCAAGACATACTGCAAGAAACCGCCATTGTTTAGTACTTACAGCATGATTCCAACACAGTTTACATTTAGACCATTAGCTACTGTATATAATTTGTTATAAAATGCGCAAAGAGTGGCAGAAAGTCAATACTACATTTCTTAATGAAAGAAAGAGCTGCTTCGCCAACAGTTTGGTGAGGTTTTTGCTGCAGATTTTACATTTGGCAGGTGTCACCGGGAGTCAAAGGTTTAAAGTTGTTTGAGAGATACGAATCAAAAATCTTCAATAATTTAGATTGGTATCACTTAAATTTCCTTCTAATGCAGGGCAAACAGCAACTCATGTTCAGGCTGACAGTATTAATATTACTGTATCAAGGGTGTAGGTTTTGCTTCAGAGTTGGTGAGACACAGTTAAACAAATTAAAACTGTAAAAAATGGGGGGACAAAAATAAGATTTTAAAAAGTGAAGGGGACATGTACCCCATCCCTAGTGGAAATGACTCCCCATACATTGTACTGTAGTAAATATATAACTGTAAAATACCAGTGAGGTAGGACATATTTTATGAGTTTTGAGTAGAGCCTTGCCCCCCAAAAAATATTACAAGTGGGTAAATAACCAGATGCAAGTCAGAATTAATACAATGGCACTGGGCCACAATGTACTATCAAAGGAAGTGATTACCAGTCCAGTACAGCTTGCTTTCCCACTCTGAGGTTTACACTCTGCATGACAGGTGACACACTCGCCATCAGGCCCTGCAAATTCCCTTGGAGCTCTGAGGAGAATATAAAAAATAACATACAGTTAAATTTAAAATTAAAAAAGAATCCACCCACAAACAACATCAGTAAAAAATATCAACACATATCTATTGCATCTACTGACCCGGTGTAAAAGTTACAGCTGCCCACACATGTGCCATCTCGGCTGTAGTTCCTACAGGAGAGACACTGGTCGGGCCCCGGGCCCCAGCAACCTGAGTCTGAACACAGCGGGTCACACACATGGCCTTCTGCATCTGCACACACAACAGTGTAAGAATAGTAGTAATACATTATTCATATGTACATTTTACTCAAATCAATAAAAATGCTACGTAGAAGAAGATGATCTGGGATACATGTTCTGACCATAGCATATGTAATATGTCAATAATGGTATTGATTAAAGTTTATACTAAAGTTTGTTCAGTTCAAACAGTTCAGTTTATTAACAAACAATAACAAATTCAATGTTGGGTTTGGATTATAGAGCTTTTTTCTTGACAGAACCAGAGCTCGCCTCACCACACTCTGCCAGCGGCCTGTTGTTGTTGAGATTGTTGACTCGAACTCTGCGGCCTCTGAACAGCTGCGCCCAGTTTACAGTGTGGTGGTAACAGAGGTTGGCATTCTGACTGATGTACACACTGCCATCACTGATCTCCCGGAGTGAGTGCATACCCAGTGAGGTAAGCGTGGGGATGTGCATCACCATCAGAGAAAAACGCCTTTGATTAGAGGGTTGGGGGACAGAAGAGGACACAGACAAAAAGAAAACGGAGAAAATTTGTAACATTTGTATCTGCAGATTATGTTTTAGTTCTAAGCCGAATAGCAGGCTGCAGCTTGAGTGTTTGCGTTAAAGGGATCACACACATGCAATCCATACCTGTTTATAGCTGTGAAGCATACAGAGAGAAGAGTGAGATTAGAAAGTGTCAACACAATGCACAGGGGTCTCGTCATGAGAGGTTAACACAAAGAGCAGCTTAGAAAACTGAGCAGACAGACAGATAGGAGGGTGTAGAGTGTGAGACAGCAGTGATGACACATGTAATACAGATAGATATTAGTTTTGTTAATGACTATAGTACAGTTTAAATATCTGCTCTTTACATATGGAAGAAACGCTTGTTGACATGTTATTTGTTTTATCAGGTTAATTTATTGTCTTTTTATTTAAGTTTAGGGTGGATCAACTTTGACTGACAACTTTCCATGTAAGCACATAATTTGCAATCTCACAATGCGTGTAAAAAACCCACTTGTAGAGCGACCTCCCTTGAATGGTAGTGAGACTTGAAAAAACAGACAGATCATTCAGCTCTTTGGGCCACGACTGGATATTCAGGATATCTGGCAATAAATCACAGTGATAATATTAAAACTTTGTCACCAAATTGTCGCCAGGAAATTAGAATATCAATGTATGCTTTGAAAAATAGTCCGAAAAAAGTATTACACAGTATTAGTATATTTCAGTTAAGTGTGCAAAACAATTACCTAGCATTATGATGCATTATGATGCAGTATTAGCATAATTAAACTGTATACAAACCTGTTATCTCTCTGACAGTGCGGAACACTTCCAGCTTTTTGGCATCCAGAGGCGGGATCCTTTTAAAGTCATCTCTGTGAAGAATAAAAACACAACTCATGAACAAGCTGCACTGCACTGTACATTGAAATTCTTCAGGCAGGGGCAGACAATTACCCAAGAATCCCAGTGACCAGGAAGTGAAGGCTGCCCTGGATCTTGGTGCAGTTGATGAAGCTGTCAATGTTGCTGGAGTCCACGGTCTGTCTGTGTTCAGCACCAGTGCCTTCACACACTACACGGAAAAACAAACGCCATCATTAGCTTTTATGACTGACAAATAAACTCAGTGTAAGAAGTGGAAAGTGTTGATTAGTGTCAACCTTTTGGACAGAGTCCACTGCAGAGCTCACACTGCCTCTGGCCTTCTCTCTCCACCTCCATCTTGTCCGGAGGACAAACGCTCACACAGGAGCTACCGTCCACCACAAAATGGGCTACAAGGAGAGAGAAAAGAAAGACTGTTGATAAACTTCAGGTGAGACAGAAGAATCACTTGCAACGTTTAAGAACCAGCATCAAGTCAAGTCTGATATCATCGTTGAGTATTCAAACACACAAACAAATACAGGGCACTCACTGGGGCACTGGGAGACACAGATAGTTCCGTACTGATATTTGGCATTAGGGTTGGTCTCCATTTGAAACGTCTGCTTGTTATAGATCAAAGTCTGGGGACACTGGGACACACAGGCTCCAGAGTCGTTGAAATGGCGACATGCCTACACACACAGACACACACACACACACACACACACACACACACACCCAGTAATGTCCATTATGGATAACTAAGTGAAGAAGAAATCATCTAAAAAGGTTTTGCAGGTTTTCGCTCAAATCATACAAATCATTTCTGCTTAATATGACTTCTGACTACTTTCCAAAATAACACTATGAGAGCTCTTAGGCTGATGTTTAGCCATGCTAGCGGCATGGCTCTATGGATGACAATGTCATTGTCAGTCCACCACTTTGGTCCATATAGTATGAACTGCCATTAAAACTTGTACAGGCTTTTATGGCCCCTAGAGGTTGAATCTTTTCCACTAGTGCCACCAAGACAGCTGGGTGGATGGATTGCTGTGAGACTTGGTACACATATTCATGCTACCCCCAGGATGAACTGTAATAACTTCAGTAATTCCCTGACTTTTAATTTGCCATCAGGTCAATATTTTAACTTGACGTTTATGACATTCCCATCATCCTCAGCTGTACTTTGTATTTAGTGCTACTTAACAAATGCTACGTGCTAGCACATTAAATTATTATTATAGTAAACATGGTTGACATCATACCTGCTAAACATACCCGTATTAGCATTGTAATTGCAAGATGTTAGCAGGCCAAAATTAGCATTTGGCTCAGAACATCACTGTCCCTTATACAGCCACACAGCTAGCATGGCTATGGACTCTGAGTTTTATTTACCCTCCAGGCACCCCGGATTTTAAAGTCAGCTGCCATGAACTATTATATTCACAAGCTAAGCTGTCAGAAATTCAAACCCACACCACAAAAAAACAAGCTAATGTCTCAAAAAGTATAATGTCAGTTTGTCTCTCAAATATCAGATGCAGTAACAAAAATATGCACCACTGTACTACCATACATTGATAACATAGAAAAACATAAAGTGATCCGCAGTGAGTAAGTTTCAAGTGTCTGCACGGGGATTTCCATACCACACTATTTAACTGTATTAATGTAACAAAAACTATTTGTTACCTGGGAGATTTGGGTTTAGAAAAGAGTAAAATCCACCAGTAAAATCCTTAGACATTTTGACTTTCAGAGACTGCTTGTTGGACGTATCTTACAATGGAATAAAATGTGATTAATTAAAATCCGAAAATCACAAGTAGTTTTTCCATAAAGGAGACAAAGCAGTTTGGAAATGCCTTCTTTTTGTTTCATGTTGTTACTGAAGAATTTAAAACTACTTACAAAACAGTCCACGTCCAGAGGGCCTTTGCATCCAGCTGCACACTCTATGTGACAGCAGTCCCTGGGGCTCGTCCCAAAACAGCGGCCATTACACTGTGGAGCGCACACCGTCTTAGTCACTGAGACACACAGGAGAGACAGGTTGAACAGAGGACACCAATGTGCACGTGTGTGTGTGTTGTGCCTTTATTTCTTCGTGTATTTATGTCTATGAAGACAGACATTCTGTATAGAGAAAGAAGGTAGAGAGAGAAAACACAGAGAGAAAACCAGAGCGTAAAAAGGGAAACAGAACAATTGGGCACTCACAGATCTGACATTGGTCCTCATTTGGCCCCCAGCAATAATCTCCACAAGATTTGTGGCATGGGCCTGAGAGAGAGAAAGAAAACAAGAGATAAAAAGAGACCAAAGAAAGCAATATATATAAGAAAGAGACAATCTAAAAATTATTTGGGGATATGTGAAATATGTATAAATCCCAACACTGACCTCTCTCTCTGTTGTACTGGATGTCAATTGGAGCGCTGTTGTCCCTGATGATATCTTGCCAGAAGATCCAGGGGCCATAACTCAGGTACTTGTTGTTGATAATCTGCACTCCTCCCTCCAGAATCTCTGTGAAGTAATGGGTGAGAAATTATGCAAACTAGAGAGAGAGAGAGAGAGAGCAGACAGGATATCCTCTAGCAGATGTTACAATAACACTTTAGATTGCAGTCCACAAATTACAGTGTCAATATTTGGTACATACTGAGTACTATTTTTTTCTGGCTTGTTACCCAGCAACAATATTACTATACACTGGAATTATTAGATAGGTACTCAGTCATTTCAAAAGTACTTACAGAGTAATTCATTTCTCTGTTAGCCCGTTATTCCCTAATCTCTTGTCTTCTTCCCTTAAGTAGGTTAAGTAGGTATTCTATTGATACCCCATATGCACTAAATAAAGATATTTGTTTTGCAAGTTTGTAAGAAAATATGATTAGTGCTTGGGAAAATAAGAAAAAAGAAAAAGAAGATTCATCCCCCCATCCCCCAACCCTATACATTTTTTTTACAGACCCTCACAAGAAATGGAGTGCACATTACTGTGTTACACCAGTTCATTTGTTTTTTGTGTTTTTTACATAAAAGATGTTTATGACTGTGATCACACCTTGAATATTTCCCAGCGGTCCAGTATCAAGTGACATGTCTTGACATGTCACAGTAGAAAAAGCACAGCTGTAAATAATAAAATGAATATTGGCTGAATTCCATGTAGCGCCTTCAGCTTCAGGGTCCTGGTGTTGTCCATGCTGGCTCGCTGTCACACTGAACAGAGCCATCGTTTTTATTATTAGCAACACCTGTGCTTCTCCTGCCATGATGAGATTTTGGGAACAGAGGAGGGGAGACTAAAACTCCTGCACTCTATAATCTATAAACTATAAATCACCACCTCTGTAGTTTTCAAACCACTTAAATAATAGCTGACAATGAGTATCAGTTGGGATTGTGATATTCCCTAAATATTCCGTTCCGTTTCCCCGTTAACCCTCTTTACCTGTCAGATTCGCGAGCCCCAGCTGCCGCAGACCGTTCTTGCCGTCCTTGGGGTAGTTGAAGAAGACAGAGAGTGCAAATTGTCTTTCATAAAGGCTGTTTCCTCTGATGACCCGGAGTTGCCCTAGAGGAATCTCCTGAAAGTGGTTCATAGCAATGAGGACATAGCCAGTCACCTCGCGGATTGCCTGCAGGAAAAGCAGAGGAGTACACTTCTTCACCTTTTACATACAAATCATTTGAAAGATCAGGGAGAGAGGAGGGATGATTTGTACCTTGAGGAAGGAGAAGTCCCGGTTACTCTCAATCTGAGTGATCTCCAGGTTTCCCATGATGATCTCACAGCCGTCATACCGGTCCTTAATCAGGTTGTACTGATTCTCCTGAGAACCTGTGGAGCTCAGTCCATTCTGTGTACCAGGGCACACCCCTGACATATACAGGGAAGAAAGACACATACTGCTCTAAGTTTGATGAAAACAAGGGCTACAGTGCCTTGCAAAAGTATTCATGCCGCTTAACCATTTCCACATTTTGTCACATTACAAGCACAAACTTAAGTGTATTTTATTGGGATTTCCTGTGATAGACCAACACAAAGTAGAGCATAATTGTGAAATGGAAGGAAAATGAAACGTGGTGTTTAAGATTTTTTACAAATAAATATCTGAGTGTGGCGTGCATATGTATTCAGCCCCCCTGAGTCAATACTTTCCACCACCTTTTGCTGCAATTACATTACATTACATTACATTTAGGCATTTAGCAGACGCTTTTATCCAAAGCGACTTCCAAAATAAGAGCTTTACATCAAGTGCATAGAACCATGATTGAAAAATTACAATTACTGACTTGCAATTGACTTGCAATTACAGCTGCAAGTCTTTTGAAGACTGTAATTTGTGCCCATTCTTCTTTTAAAAATAGCTCTAGTTCAGTCAGATTTGATGGAGAGCATCTGTGAACAGCAATTTTCAAGTCTTGCCACAGATTCTCAATAGGATTTAGGTCTGGACTTTGCCGCAGTGTTTCCCGCCACACATAGCGTTTTGCATGTAGGCCCCAAAATTCAATTTTGGTCTCATCTGACCAGAGCACCTTCTTCCACGTGTTTGCTGTGTCCCCTACATGGCTTGTGGCAAACTGCTTAATGGGACTTCTTATGGCTTTCCTTCAACAATGGCTTTGTTCTTGCCACTCTTCCATGAAAGCCAGAATTGTGGAAACACGACTAATAGTTCATAGTTCCTCCAGAGTTACCATGGGCCTCTTGGCTGCTTCTCTGATTAATGCTCTCCTTTCCTGGCCTGTCAGTTTAGGTGGACGGCCATGTCTTGGTAGGTTTGCAGTTATGCCAAACGCTTTCCATTTTCGCATAATGGATTGAACAGTGAGATGTTCAAAGCTTGGGATATGTTTTTATAACCTAACCCTCCTTTAAACTTCTCCACAACTTTGTGCCTGACCTGTCTGGTGTGTTCCTTGGTCTTCATGATGATGTTTGTTCACTAATGTTCTCTAACGAACTTCTGAGGCCTTCACAGAACAGCTGTATTTATATTGAGATTGAAGCACACCCAGATGGACTTTATTTACTAATTCGGTGACTTCTGAAGGCAGTTGGTTCCACTGGATTTTATGTAGTGGTATTAGAGTAAAGGGGGCTGAATACATATGCACGCCACACTGTTCAGATATTTATCTGTAAAAAATCTTTAACACCACGTATCCTTTTTCTTCCACTTCACAATTATGCTCTACTTTGTGTTGGTCTGGATTACGCTTTGTCAGCGTTACATTATCATTGCAACGTAATGCACTGCATAACAATGCAGCTATAATGTGATATTGACAAAGATTAATTCAGGCCGTGATGAATTACACAATTCAGCAAGTTTTAAGAGTCTGCTAATTTATTTTAATAGCATACAGGAATGAATGGCAACCCATGGCAGCTTGGAACAAACAACAACAACAATGATTTAAAACATAGCATGCAGTTGAAAATGATTGGCAAGGAGATGAAACATGCAAAAACACTGGTGTGGGACTTTAAAGGTGAACAAATGGTGAATGTTTGAATGCTGGCGTTATGTAGTTTCTGCAGAATTTATGGGTTTGGTGAGTCCTCCAGACACTGAGAGTTTGATGTGAAGCAAAACTGACTGTAACCCTGCTACACAGAGCAGCCCAGGCCTGGGGCTGATGGAGTGAAGGGCGAGGGTCGAGGGAGCAGGGCTTTTCTCAGACAAAGTGTCTCATTGTGAAGAAGCTATAAATGTGGGCAGTGTGTCCCAGTGAGTGAAGAGTGATGCAGTGACAGACAGTGCTTCTGTGTGCGTGCATGTGCATATGTGTGCGTCTGAGGGGTCTGCGTTGCTGAGATCATACCAACAGACAATGGGCCAAGTGTGAGTGGGACATTCTGGCAGAGGGAAGGGAAATATAGTGAACGGAAGGAGACATGCACACCATCTCGCACTGACCAACAAAAACTGTGGCACTGGCACTTTATGTGCAAAGATTAGACACCTGCAGAGGTCAACACAAGTCACGTTTCCTGTCTTCATTGAGAGCATGCAGAGTTATAAACCAGAACCATCAAGCTATACTAAAGCTAAGTTGATCACCTCGATAAAACTCTGATGTATTTTTATGCATGTTGACAGATGACTGTAGCATAACCCCTATCCTCATACATGAACTCAAATATGCTTGGTCCTCTTAAATAAACATAGGCACTGAATGGAAGTGGAACTCATAGCTTATCTGGGAGAGCTGCATGGTAATTCTGACTATGAGGGCAATTAAAACTCACATGCACGCACAAAACACATGCACGAGTAGACCTGCACAATCCAAACAACTAAAGAACCTTTTTGAAAAGAAAATGAGCGATTGTCATTATGTGCTACATCAAAAACAATCATGTGCAGATTGCACATACCAACATTAACAGGATCAGTTGTTCTCAGTAGCTTTTTCCAACTGGGATTGTATTTCAATGCAGGTCATTTTATCTCCACCAGGCCATTTATTACCAGCAGTATATAAAATGGTGATATGTTAGTGCATTATGGGCCATGATTAGAGTGTAATAACAGTAAAAAAGCTCTCAAGAAGGAGAGCACAGTAAACACTGTGTGATCTGAGACAATAGTCTAGTGTTAAAACGTAGCCCTCAAGTCTAGATAGTGCCCATGTTCATTATTTTATTCTATTTTATTCCACAAAATATGGTTGCACACAGGTTAGAAGCTGTGACTTTTCAAGGCAGGCAAATGTTGACAAGTAACAACAGGTGCCAACACGTGAATCCAAGCAGGGGAAAAAAATTATTTCATAGTTAAATTCCCTTACAGTAAAATAATTCATAAAATGATGGCTATCAAAACAGGCCACACAAGGTTTCTGATACAGAATGATAAATGACCTACCTTCATGGGTTTGGAATAACGCTGTTTGTAGCCTCCACGATAATGCCACACACAGTAATAGGACTCGCCACTGGATCATGTTGATGTCGAATTTATTCAGTGAGGTATTGACATATCATACAGGTTTAGTTAGTCCTCCCACACCAAAGTATGGGTGTATAAAAAAAATAAAGGAAAGATATATAGAAAACAAAAAAATATTCAGGTTCCACGCTCTGTTAGAAAAACAATCCGATATCATGTAGTCATAGTAAAAGAGAAAAGCAACTCCTTTAAAAATTCGCGCTGATTGCACATTAGTAAGAGCAGATAAATCGCGGTAATTGCTAAACAGAAAAGGTTCGAACAAGTGGCAGTTTATTTGGACGCTGGGTTTTCCCTCCCGGAGAGGGACATGTGATTGGCCAGGAGCCCGATTTATTCACCAATCAGAGGTTGGTCCGTCGTTTTTTTTTTGTTTTTTTTTACGAGTTGAAGCCTCAATTGTTGCACTGAGCATCCGAAAACGGGTAAACTCCTGTTAGAGTTCGGTGCACATTTCAATAAGAAATAGAGACACTTTATTTAGTATTCCAAGTGAACTGCCTTTGTGTTTAAATTAATACTTGTAATAATTATGCAGCTTCTAATATGGCAAAAAAAAATCTAAACATTTTGCGTGTGCGCCAGTGTGAACACCATGTACCCTATGTGTCCCTCTGTGTGCAGTTATTTTGGTGCCATGTTGTCAGCTGCTGCATGTGGACGCAGCGCTGTGGTCTCCCGGTCCGCACCCAGCGCAGTGAGTGGCCGCACTGTTTCCCCTGTAAAGAGCAGTATTGTCCCCGCAGCCCTGTCAACTGGTTAATCACCTCTTTGATGCGTATGGAGCTGCCAGTCACAATGGGCACATTGTCAGATGGTCAAGTGACTTCTGAACCCAAAACAAGAACATGCTTAATTTGAGAAAATGGCCTCGGAGCGAGGCAGGATTCCTGAACACGTAGCTGTGAGTGGCGGAAAAAAAAGGGATGACTCGCTAATGGATGGATGCTTCTGAAAGATGTGCTGTTAATCTTATTTTGCGCGAGAGAGCGATAGCCGAACAGCTGCTGTTATTACATGGATAATATGTGGACATTTGAATCATCATTACATCAACGTTCAATGAGAATGTGATTGTAATGTCGATCTCTCCATCGATCTGATATCTTCACTAATAAAACCCACAAAAAACCCCCAAAGAGTATAAAAAATAAAGCCCTTTTTATTGTAATATAGCTTAAGCACACATTTACTATGTATGCGTCTGTACTATTAAGTGGAACTCATATCTGTCCAGCAGTTTTCCGTCCAGCAGGAGGAGACAGAGTCTGAGGATTGGGGCTCTGATGGCAGAGCTGCCTCGGGGCCTGCGGGAGGTGGACTCTCGGCCAGTATTTGCACCTACATGGCTGTTTTTACATGATCATTCTTCTCTTATTCATAAGTTTCAGTACAATCTCTAATCTTTTGTCATAAAACGATCCGCTGAGATGTGTCCACGTGCCTATTGGATGATGGAAAACTTCACAGAGCAACATTGCTCAGTAAGTTGGAAGAAGTGTTCACTACTTGACTCTGTTGTGTAGTTACATAAACAGCAGGCAGTGTGAATTTTTTTACAGCAGTACAAATACTGCAGAGGAAATTAAACTACAGTGTTACTGATACAAATACATTTATGGTGATTCTTTTTTTCACATTCTCAGGAGCGTTTCTCTGTTGTCAGGTTAAGAAAAGTGGCCCCCATAAAGGCCTGGTGAGTCCATGGTTCCTGCAGATTCTGACAGTTTCACAACGCCACCATGGTGTCAGCCGCAGTGTCAGCCCTGGTGGCCCTGTCCCTTCCAAGGCGAGCTGTGGGGGTGACTGCTGTGGCCTTTTGCAGTTGCCACTCCCCTCAGAGATTGATGAATTGATTGTGGGGCTGCTGCCAGTGTGTCTGTGCCCTGGGCGAAGGCGTCCCGGTTACGGGTGGGAATCCCAGCTATGGCATCCGCCCTGGGGCTACTATTGTAGCCATCCTGCAGGGGGCCCCGGGGGCTGGTGGCCCCGGGAGCAGCTCTGACCCACATACTGCTGTCACACCCCTGGAGACACAGCGGCACTCTCCCCTACACGGTTCTCTGATTGGCTCAGACAAAAATGACTCTCTGTGGAGTGCCGCAATTCCACAGGGAAACTACCTGGTTTTGCCAAACTTCTTTTGATGGCAGCAGTTAGGAAAGGCCAAAAGAGAAAGACAACATAGATCCATGTCCTTCCCACCTATTTGACCTTCTCTTTCCCGGGAAATGTCCACTAGTACATATTCAACAATCAAGCTTGCAACATTTGTGGTTAATTAATCTGGCTCTAGTTTTAGCTGGCAACTGATACGATGAACATTTGCTGAGGTAAAACGCATCCTGAAGTCAGAATCTCAACCAAGTCCTCCCCCACTGCTTATTGTTTTTGAGTCCACTTGGATGTTTTCACTTGAAGCCTCCAGTGCACATAAACTGAGAAGGGACTTTTCAGTGATGTGTTTTCAGTCGTTAAACCTTTGAAATGAACAATATTTGAATTTAAATAGATTCTGGATTTTTGAATGGGGAGAATTTTTTATTAGATAATTGAACTTTGTATGGAAAAACCACATCAGACACAAATTACTATTCAAAGAGAATAGCTGTATTTTGATCAGAAGTTGGGGAAAGGCTGGAATCTAACATAAATCAGCACAATCGTCTATGGATTAAATTGTGTATGATAACAAGGTGAAAAACGAGGAAGGCAAAGCAACTTCGGGTTTTGGTCTTTTTATTGGTTGGTCGATGTAGTGCCAGGAATCATTAAATCATTCAACACTTTTGCACCAGCGTGTGCTATTCTAATTTCCTCCTCTTGATAATATTCCACTAAATTAAATAAATCCATTATCGGTTTGCTCCTTTTTGAATAAACATGATCAGCTGGAATGTTCTGCAGTCTGGCTTTTCTACACTTTTCAAGTTAAAAGTGTGCCAATAGCCACTGAAAGAAGGACGTTTAGCCACAACAGTACAGCGAGTGCATCGGTGTTACAGATCATGGGTGAGATACTTGAATGTTGGGACATTCCAACATACAAACCTGTTTTATCAAAGAGAAATGAAACACTGGCAATATAAGGCCACAAAAACAATTTTCACACCAAACCGAACGTAATAGAGGGCACATCACACACACAAGCTGCTGTCAGTTATACATATCTGCCAACACACTGAGCCCAATATCTACAAGTGTATCAACAACACTTTCAAATTGACTGCAAACACCATGGTATACTTTTCTTGTTACATAAACATATATACAGTTGCGCTGACATAGAAAAGCATGCTTTTGCATATTAGAAGGTTGTTAGGTAAACTTTACATTAAATCCATAACATTTATCAGTACAGCGTTGTTCCAACCAGCAGCAGTAATTTAGACTAACAAATATAGTCTGAAGAAACAGGCTATTATAATTCTCTTTTATTACAGATCTTGTACAGTATTAACATGCCTTATGATGCAGTATTACTATCATCCTCTCTTCTATTTTTTTCCTCCAAATTATGTAATTTGTGTGAACACTCAAAAAGACAACTGTCTGATCTAGTTAGCAAATTAAGAAAAACAACACTAAAATCAACACTTCAGCCTTTTGGTCCAAAATAAATAAATACTCCATTTAAAAGTACAAGAAAAAAAACAAACAGATATTACATTTACAATAATGCAATAGAGTTATTTTGTGCAACATGGTACAAAGAGATACGATTAACACAAGAAACACATACAATGACACGCCAATTAGTGATGAATAAATTAGGATGATAAGCAATGTGAGTGCTTTTGACAGATAAAGTCGGCACAAGCCAACTTAAAAAATAAACATTCGAAACCACGTCATGTAAGCTCTCTGATATTGCCAATCTCACGCTCTGCTGCATCACTCTCCACAGGGCAGGCCAATAGCAGCGTTTTTACTGTGCCTGTTCTGTCATCTGTATCCCAATCACACCTTGCCAACGCCAGACAAATTGTTTTAACCCCTATCGAACCAGGCAAGTCGACAGCAGCGGCCTGCAGTAGTTCACAGCTCTGACAAGCCCACGAGCCAGTACTGGGATATCTCCCAGTGCAGATTGGGAAGCGGTAATATACAGTGATACCGGGGCTTTCACCAGCTGCCATAGCAGTTAATGCACTGAATACACTAAAAATAGTTTAAGACTATCCAGTATGTCATCAGGTTTTATGTTCAATAAAAATAAATAAAATACAACTTAAAAATCAATACCTTTAAATAAAATCTAAAATAACTTGCTGTGAAGTGCATACTGTGGTGGTGATAAAACATTGGTATGGACATGAAAATGACATGTTTACATTTATCTGTATGAATGTACTGCTTTTAAACAATGTGATAGTATTCTGAGATACTAGTAGCCCCACTATACTATTATGACATTCTTTATAATTTACATTAAGTTTAAAATATCTGAGGGAAGGTTTCTCTGCCATGATGAGTCTACGTCATCACTTTTTCTGAACACATTAAAAAGTGATGGAGGTCAAAGGTCATAGAGACTGCAGAGTAGGGGAAATACATATGTCTTTACAGTAACATTATACGATTACATCCCAATATTTATGTATTTATCTTGTAAGAATGTAAGTAATTTAGGTCGACTTTGACACCATTGCTTTGTAAATATTTTAAAACGCTCAGCACAGATCTAAACAAATTAAATTAATCAAAACAATGAGATGAAATTAAAATATTTTGAGGTGGGGGGGGAGAGAAAGCCATTGAGAGTCACCCCCTGGGAGCTTTACAGCACTGCCTCTCCATGTAAACACAATGGATCCACTATAACCACTACCTGGAGCTGTCACCCAAGCTCTTCCCCACTCTACTGACTGGACCCTTCACTTTTTGTTCTTCAGCTGATTGGCCAGCCAGTCCAGGCCCTCATAGAGACCGTCTCCACTGGTGGCGCAGGTGGCCTGAATGTACCAGTTGCGGTGGCGTAGGGAGTGCAGGCCCAGCTTGTCTGTGATCTCTGCAGCATTCATGGCATTGGGCAGGTCCTGAACGAAAACATATTAAGCATGAGGCCTCGGTCGGTGAGGAAACAGGTGCAAGACTGCAGCAAGTAGGGAAAACCAAGGCCGATACCTGTTTATTGGCAAAGACGAGAAGAACAGCATCCCGGAGCTCATCCTCAGCCAGCATCCTCATTAATTCCTCCCGAGCTTCGTTCACTCGCTCGCGGTCATTGCTGTCCACAACAAAGATCAAACCTGCAGGGACAGATGAGAGCTTGTGTCTTTTTAAGGGTTGAACAAATCAAAAGCATCAGCTCTAGTATGGTAGAATCAGTTTTATCCCATTTTCCATACACTTCCCACTTTTCGAATACACTCACGTCTTATTGTTAAAAAAAATCACATTACCAAACCAAGTTTATCCATTGTAGAGGCTTTTGACATGACTAAGACAATAATAATTTGAAACAGTTGGAGGCTTTTATGCAAATGACCTCATCTAAAGCGTTAGTCAGATATGCCCTCAGGTGCTGGGGGCGAGCGCGTGCTGCAGGATCTGCCACAGGACTGAGTGGCCTTGTTAACTCCAACATGGCCGACTCATCTAAGAGGCTGCTGGTCTGGCTCACCCTGGGTGTTCTGGAAGTAGTGCCTCCACAGGGGACGGATTTTGTCCTGGCCACCCACGTCCCACACGGTGAAGCTGATGTTCTTGTACTCTACCGTCTCTACGTTGAAACCTGAATAAAAAGCGAATCAAAATTAGTCACACGCAGAAGCTGGACGAACTCAGTGACAGGTGTTTTTAATGCTACCAGCGGTGAAGTCTTTCCTCACGCACCAATTGTGGGGATGGTGGTAACAATCTCCCCCAGCTTCAGCTTGTAGAGGATGGTGGTTTTCCCAGCAGCGTCCAGCCCCACCATGAGAATCCTCATCTCCTTCTTGCCTATCAGGCTCTTCAAAAGGTTGCCAAAGATGTTTCCCATGATGACCAGCGGCTCTCACCTCAACTGCAACAGAACTGTTACGCGGGGGGGGGGAACTGAGGAGACCACTTTCCATACATAACAACAAAAGCAACCAGAACAAACCATGAACCACATACACAAAGTCAAAACCACATTTTAACAAAAAATCACACCCTGAGACACGGTAGCTCTTCAAAAGCAGCTCTTAACATTACCACCTCGTTAGGGCTTGAAACCACCTCAGAGGAAAGCCAGTAAAAGCATTCTTCACACCTCTGCAGGCGGCTGACCTGACTTAAAGGCTGTTGCTTTACACTTTGTTAGCTCGCTTGGGGAAACCTGCCGCCATACTGGATCTCTGTTATGTGGATCCGCTTTCATGTGGTGCAGTGTAGCCACCTTTTATGCTGGCAATTGAATAAATGCCAGTGTAACACTCAATTCATATTATTTAAAGGCACATAACCTACGGTTGCGAGGATGTATGGTGCACGCAGCCTGCAGCATCAAGGTGAGCGGCTTTGAATTGTACTTCCCTGTAGTCTTTCTTGGCATAGCCCCTTTAACAGGCCACCTCTGCTGTCAACCGGTGCCAACATATTCTACATGAGGTGCATTAGTGTTAACAGGGATATTCCAAAATTAGCACAAAGAAATGCACCTGCAGACCACAGTGCAGCAGTTGGAGCATCCTCTTTTCTCCTCTAGAAGGACTTTATTTTATTTTTTTATGATTGACCATGTCTGCGCTTGTCACATCTACACATCCATTCATTTAAATATCAAATGCACAGGCTGTAGCTGCTAGCATAGCCTGTTACAGCTGCCGTGGCCGCACATCATCCGTGTACGTCTGTCATACTGCGAGGGGAAGGCTGCTGATGCTGCAGTCCTGGCAGGCGATGCATTTGAATGAGCCAAATTACGCGTTTAGAGCGTGGAACGACAGTCATTCGAGCTTAGTTAGCCAGCAACATTATTAGCTAATGTCTTTAGTATTTGGGGGGGGGGGGATTCTCCGGGTCAATTTGTGTGCTGTAATGCCCTCGTACAGTCACGACAAGCGCACCAGTCGGCCTGATGTCGTCGATTAACGGCCGTCAATTTATCGTGAAGTGTAACAAGCCGTTAAATAAAAAAAATGCGCTGCGGTCACCTTCATTCCTTGTATACATCTTTAAGCATTTTCACCATTTACATCTCATTCACACTTACCCGTCAACGGCAGGCAGGCTACCAGCTGGAGTCAGGCAAAGGACTGGATGATAGTCTCGCGATGAGCGCTGCTTGTCGTGCTGTGTACTCTCGCGGCGCTTGGATCGTCCAGAACACCTCTCGCGTTTGTCGTTGATGTCCCGTTAAAAGCCAGGAGGGAAACTGTAATTCAAGTCCTCAAGTCTTTATAAAAACGTGAAAAAAAAAAGAATTGGACGTTACATCAGCATCGACCTGCGTAGAGACTTAACCTGCTTTTGTGAGATCAAATGCAGTTTCCAGCTTTCATGCATTATTCACACACACTATCCTCTCTGACAAATAGACAGCGATTGCATGTTTTTAAATGTTATTTGCAGGACACCAACCACTAAACCAAGAGAGTCTGCAGGCAAACATGCTTGAATAATTAAAACAGGAATCATCTCAATGAATAAGTAAATGGCTGACTGTAATAGGATGCCAAGTGATACTTCCTGGCAGCTGCCCTCTGTGTATCACATATAATGAGGTGAGAGGAGGCAACTAAACATAAGCTGAATCAATATTAAAGCCGGTTACTAACCTTGAATACTGATTTTTGTTAAGGTATTATGTATTACAAGAGGTGATACTTTACATTGATTGTACAGGTGGCAATATAGAAATTAGGAAGAATCTTCACCTCCTTCCAGTGTGGGTTTAACCCATTTACTATATAAACCCCCCACAAAAAAACAACCCAGCGTGATGAAATGATGTGCCCACGTCCAGGCCTACAGCCACAGGTGAATCCAACATTTGCCTTCCTCTTCCTCTCTGTTGTGTGTCAGTCAGCGGTCCGGTGATAGATGTGTTTATCAATCCAGTGGTTGAGGCAGAGGGATAAAGAGGGGAACAGATGTTTGCAGCTGCAGACCAGATTATGGGGTGGAGTGGATTGGTGGGGGAGCCTGCCGTGCCTGTGTGTGCGCGAGAAGGTTACAGGGGGGTTACATTGGGCTCGGGTGGTGGCAGGAGAGGTGGGGTGGGGAGTTAAAGGAGCCTTTCCTCTGAAGTGTCTGCCAGCGCGCACCCCAGCAAACACAATCACAAGTCTCGTTGGTTCTGCTAGCTGAACTAATGAGGGCCTGCGAGTTGAGGGCAGGGGCTTTGATGTTCTGGGTAGCTTGCTCCTTGTGTTTTCTCTCCCGCTCTCCTTCCCTGCCTGTCCCACATCAAAAATGAAAGGGGAGTTGAGAAGCAGATGTTTTGAGGCATGTATTTATACAGAGTACACTTTATTCACCCCCTTCTCCATACCCCATTTGTTCTTTGCTTCTGCATCTTCGCTGTACGTACAGCGCTCTATCTCCCTATCTTTATATCCAACTAAACATACTAAATCGCCTTACTTTATACATATAATCATCCTGTCAATCAAAGTGGGTAACTTTTATTTCTCCTAACTTCCTCTCTTTAATTTCAGCCCAGTCTGGTTGTCATTACTCGGGGGTGGGGGGGGCAGTCAGTGTGTTGCTACGCATGTGTCTATGTCTGCAGCGATGAGGGGGAGAATGGGGAAGAGAGAGAAAGAGCACAGAGAGGGAGAGACAGCGATCCCAGGCTGTCCACCAACCTCTGTCTCCCACATGGGAGAAACTGTGACAGGAAATTCTCTTTTCGCAGCAGATCCAGGGTGAAATGATAAAGGAATGAAGAAATGCAAACCAGAAATCCATTCCCTTATCATTCCACAGCAGTCACCGTCTCCTTTTTACTCCCTCACTAAATACCAAACAGACAGAACAGTCGATTCAGCCACTGGCACTGCCATTCCTCTGGGGGTTAAGGCATAGCTACCAAAGTCCATACAAACAGGACTTAATTGGCATTAGATCCTATGTGGCAGAAGAGGTTTTCCCAGCAAATTGAGCACGGAGACAGTTCGGATCATCTAAGATATCTAGGAATGCTGCTATCGTAAATTCAGTCAGGTGGTGACATTAGCGTTTTGCTAAATCTGCAACGTAACTAGAGTGCAAATCACTCGGGTCACCAGGAGTTCTGTCTGACAGCTCATATTCGCGCACCCAGCATGCATAGTTTTGTGCCAGTATTTCTACATGTAAGTGTCTTTTTACATAAACGCGCGCATGTGTTTGTGTGCCCGTGTTTCCATTTGTGTTGTCTGTCTCCCAGGTAACAGGGACCCAGCGTTCCACGTGGTTCAAGCGAGTCCCTTTTTTGGCTATGAACTCTGGACAGATGATCCCCTTAGATGCTCGCACAGTAAAGACCGGCATAATCAACCCCACTTTCTGCTCTCTTGATGCTTCTCTCCAGTAATAAAAGTCATACTTGCAGGAAACAATATCCTGCAGCCATAAAAAGTCCTTCTCTCAGCATGAAGCGGCCATAAAAAAAGGCCCTCACCTCTCAAATCTGTAGTGCGTAGAACTTGCACCCCATTTACACAGCAACAGACACACACACACACACTCAAAACATACACACACCATTAAGTATCAGCTCAAGACTAAAGCGGGTCCATCTCTCACTTTGACATGTGCTACATGTGGGAAGAATCTAAGGAGTGCTCAGACTGATGAAATGGACAAAAGCAAGCACAGAATAACAAGAGCTATGTCATGATTTCATGGAAAAGTGACACATATCACATCACAGTTATATCAAGAGGAAACATATTGATATGAATTCATGAAAAACATGACCACTAGCACCCACTCTCATAAAGTAATTAGTGTTAGAGCGGTGTAAATAAATCACAATGATTAGTTGTTCAGTGTAAGGAATTGAAGGGCTGAATTTGACTCTAAAACTGATATTGTATCAACTTCCCCATCTTGAGTTTTACAAGTATACAAGCTTTGATACACTGGTGTGCTTTCGGCCCTGTTGCCTCTTGGAGAAAGCTTTCTATCAGATGTATCGGTCCTTCCAAAAACACCGTTATTTATCTTGTCTTTCAATTAGTAAAACCCTTGTCAGGAAAGATTTTAAGACGCGCTTCCAAATAAGTACCGTTGCTCTGTCTGAGTTACAGGTGCAAAATATACAAATGGAGTAAACTTCTTGTGAGTCATTAGAAGACTAAAATGTAAGATAAACTCCAATAAGACTTTGTTGTCTAACAGCTCAGGTTCACCATCCTGTGCCACTCGGCCAGCAGTCTGTCATTAACTAGACCCAAAGAGACCCAACACAATAATAATATTAAAAATAATGCATTTACAAATATACATGTACACATGAAAATACACAGCTACTGTACAATGAGATGAGTCAGCATCTGGACATTGAAATGAAAATGCTTTTCTGCTGTTGCTTGTCTTTGTTTTGTGGGATAGAAAAAGTGGGGTATTTGCCGTTTTCATGGCTGAGAGGGCAGCGTCTAAACAGACCATGGCAAGACAAATGACATGAGTCACCTCTTCAATCTCTGACTTGGCAATTTGAGAATAACAGCGGCTACAAAGAGAAAATAGATCCCAGATGATGGACCCCAAAAAAAGGAAAGGAGGAGATAAACAGATTCTCTGGGAGAGTTACACAAGGAACAAAACAAATACTCGAACAACAGGAGTGGGCGAGGGGACTGGCCCGCCATCTTGAGTCCTGGATGGGCAAAGGCAGCCGGGACTGGGAGATCTGGAATCTACTTGCACACGTTGACCCACTCTGTGAGACGGCACTCCTCACACAGCACGTAGCAACACCAGTGGAACCTGCAGTTGCAGCGCTCGCTGCGTGTCTGTTTCAGGATGTTGTGGCCACGACCGCAGCACAGCGAGCTGCAGCTGTCTGTGCTGTAGCTGGTTTTGTTGCAGATGCGTCCTTGCGTGCCCGGAGAGTCTACGGACGCATCGCGCTCACAGAAATCGGGAGACTTCTCAAAGTACACCAGCTCTCTTGAGATGCTTCGACGACGACCTCCGTTGAGTCCCCCGCTGGCGCTGTTTCCTGTTCGAGGGTTGAAAACCCCGTTGTTCTTGTTCTGAGAGTTGACAAAAATGGCTGAAAGGAACTTTTCCTTGAGTAGAGAACCCACAAGTCGGAACTCTGGAGACACATGCCAGCAGGTCTTAAACTGACAGCTCCCTGACGTGCCGTGACATTTGCACTTCCTCATCATGTTGTCAGTCACTACCTGTGGAGAGAATGTTAAATAATGTAAGCAAATCAGAAGTGCGACGATGACCCTGATGGTGATGTATGCCAGTGAAGAGCTGCACTGCTCTCTGAGGAACATTAAGAACACAGTGGATAAGTATATTGCTCACCTGCCGTCCCATCCGGTTGTTATGTATTCTCATGCGAGCGTGGATGTCTCTTGGAGACCCACGGGAGTCGAGCCAGTCCCTGGAAAAACGATCCCCAAAGCGGACGTCGTGACTACAGCCCCCCCACTCCCAGGTCTCTTGCATGGAGCTCAGCTCATCTGGTAAGGGCTTGAGCAAGGCAGAGGGGTGGGTGGAGCGCAGGTTAGCGGGCAGGTCGCCATGATGACTGTTTAGCTCTGAGGGTAATGACCGCGCCATGCCGAGGCCTACCCCGCCCTTCTGCAGGGCCTGCAGCTGCAGCTGTGTGAGTTTCAGCCGGATCTTGTCATCGTCCTGGCGACGCTTGGCCTCGCAGCCACACCCCCGCAGCTTGCCCATGCTGCAGGCCGAGGCCACAGAGTGAGCCACACCCGCTGCCAACAAGGCCACGGAGAAGGCGCTTTCGCGAAAACCTGGGAGCAGGAGGTACACGCTTAAAGAGTTGAAAATGATAAACAGTGTAGTTTTAAAACAGTCCTGCGTCTTTACTCTCATACCTCCACCTACACTACTACCACCCCATAAACCAAGGTCACATTTTGACCATCGTTAGCTTGCCTGAGGCTCTCACCCCGGTTGAGGATGGTGTTGTGGTGGGGAAGCTTGCCAAGACCCTCCAGTGACGAACAGTTCCAACGCTGGTCCCGGAGCTGGTGCTGGCATTCGTGGATGGCCACCTGGATGCCCTGCAGAGCGGAGGCCGTCACATCGGGGCTCCGCACACACATCCTCATCTGACGTTTACTGAGGCCTGCCAGCCTCAAGCACACTGAGTTAGGGGTTAGCACTGGATCTCCTGCCACCTTCAGGCTAAGGATATCATTACACAGCACCCTGCGGAGAGGGGGAGAGAGAAAGGGTTAGTGGAGGGGGGTCATTAGAGCTGGTCAGGAGTTCATTAATCAAATCCAGAGAATTATGTCGCAATGGGAGGATGTTTTGGATAGTTAAGAAAATGAGAAAAATACAAAGCCAGGATAGATTTAAGAAGGATACACAACATCTCATCTCTATGGGATTTGCTGAATACACTTAACAATAAAATGTGTTAATCAATTGCACAAGTATTTACTACATTGTTTCTACTGAAGTTGCTTAAAGCAGAAAAAAACTATAATTCTAAACAGATCATCCAGCTGAAAAGTCCCCAAAAGCAGAGAGTAAATTGCCAAATGCATTTTATGGAGAAAAAACCAACAATGGGATTTATATTGAATCATTTATGGCATTGTTCAGACTTGTCATAGGCTACAAAATTAGTAAACATTGATTCCATTGTTTCAATATTACACTAAATCAGTCTGTGAAATCAGAGGCAGATGTTTCACCTTTCAACTAAATATGTTAAATATTCGTTTAAATCATACAGTCACACACAGTAACTTCCCTCAACTCTCGCCGCATTCCATGTAGCCAAAACCGCATGTAACATCAGCTCTCCTGGCGCTCTCAAGTGCACTCACGTTAATGCAGGTGACATAAGTGCTGCTGCCAAAATCAGGAATTGGTCCCAACGGAGTTTGTTTGATAGCTCCATTTTGTTAAGCGTCTTTCGCAACGTGACATTAAAACACTGGTAATAACGTCGTGTACTGGAGAAGAATATCAAAAAAGAAGATGAGTGGAGTATTATCGATGCACCGCCAAACGACCGAAGAGTGAAGACGGAGAACAGAGGAGCTCGGGGGCGAGAGTAAACGGGAGGGGTGGGGGTGGGAGGGGAGGAGATGCCTCTACAGGCGGCTGTTTGCAAAATATGAGAGTTGGATCACCAGTTGATCATTTTATTATTTGAGAATGTGACCATTAGTCCAAGCGTAAAAATTACGTCTCCAAACGTTTACGCACAAGCGCCTTTTTTTTCCAAGCCGTGCGCACACCTGCTCAAGTTTTGGTAGGTAATCTAAAACACTAAATGCTGTAAACACATTTATTAGGATATAGAAATATGAATGCGTTTCGCTTTTTGTTGGTGGGTCTGTATATTTTGTAGCTTTGTACTGTGTGTTGGAGAGAAAGAACAAAGAAACGCTCAGTAAAATAAAATGTATAAAGTCAAAGAATTGCTGGTCCTTGAAGGGGTGAGTTAAATGATAGATGGGGGGAGGGGAGAGCTGGTGGTTCCACTGTACGACAGGGAGGCAGCAGCAGGCAGGCGGCTCCGCTAACAGACCCTCCAACAATACTGTTTTTAGTCATATGGTCCCCCTTCCTCCCACCTCCACCAGAGCGGCTGTTCTTCATTGTTGTATTTGAAACAACTTCACTTTGTCATTCCAAAGTCTTTATTTCAGAGTATAAAAATAATATTACGGGAGTGACAGTTCTGTTGTTTTTTAGATTTTTTATCACATTGTGGCATCACATGTTCCGACAAAAATGAAACGGCAAATAACACTTATTGATACATTAAAATGGGTGCTGCGTTAAAGGAGGTTGGAGCCTTATTGGCTTTTAAACACATTTTTTTGAATATTGAAAACTACCAAACAGCATCTCAATTATCTATTTAAATTCGTTTTTCATGCTCAGTCATATAGGCCGATGACACCAGATGTCCAGGCCTCCTATTAGGACTTGGTTAGAGTGATGTGGCAGCTCGGCATCGAATCAATCAGCATATTAATCCAAATTAAACACAAGCAATCGCTGCTACTGAATCAACAGGCCAATCACTTGTACCGCAAAACTGATAATTATCCCGCAAATAAAAGCACACTTTAAACAATAGACACTGCTGTTGCAACCGATAAGGTGCATGTGGGCTACTTTCATAAAATTAAGTTAAAACCCCCCTCGAACACGGTTCGCATAGTGACACCAATTCATCTAATCTCCTTCCATTCCCTAAGCTGCGGCAATGAAAAGGGCATTAGCATTCTGCCTTGGCGTGTATATCTAAGTGGCTTAAAAAGTGATTTGAAGTTGATTTGTATATAAAAGGCCCCCTTTATCCGGATTGAAGCTCTAATCTGCTCGGTGTCGCATGACTGCTCCAGGAAACCCGTTTGAGCACCTTCATATAAGGCTGGAGTATAAACGTAGGATGGATCATTAAAGCCTTATTTTTTTTTTTTTTTTTTTTTT
>JAVQJD010065996.1:0-25931 GCA_036023655.1 Nannoperca australis | reverse complement strand
GTATTTCTTTAAAGTTAAGACTAGTTTAAAGTCATCTTCATTGAAAAGTACAGTGCTTTTCCTTCAAAAATAAGGACATTTCAATGTGACCCCAAACTTTTGAACGGTAGTGTACATATAGAATAATTTGTATATGCATGATTAAAAACTTCATATTTATATTTTACTCTAAACACATGCTGTACCGACAACACAGGAACATGTATGTCTAGCCGTAGACGTGCCTGTAGCCAGTGATTTATACAGAGTCAGCGTGTCGATACACACACCAACTCCCAATTCCCTGCCCACTCTCAGACAGGCGCACACTTCTCATGTTCAATGGTCCCTGGAGGGGATCTCTGGTGTGTGTGGTCCAATATTTCTACCAAGATGGATGGAGACATCCTGTACGCCAGAATCACATGGGCCCCATGACACATTGCTTGAGTGGAAGGAAGACATAACAATGAGCACACACACACACACACACACACACACACACACACACACAACAGATGGACAACTACATCCAGGTTAGAGATCACTGGAGACAAAGGGTGGTAGGTCAGGGCAGTCGCCTCTAGATTTAACAGGTCCTAATGAGCCTGCTGTGGGACAACCCCTGAAAACTCCCACACCAGCGAGCCCCCCAAACCCATCCTAAAAACGTGTAATATAATCTAAAAACCAAAAAATATTCTGTTTTATATCACAGAAAGGCAATACAAGCAGAAAATATTGACATTTAGGAAGCTGGAACCAGTGAATTGTTTCAGTTTTTGCTTAATAATGACATAAACAATTAACTATTTTGACAATTTATTACTCATTTCAGGTATCTAAAAAAAGCTTACAGACAAAACTGATTTAATAATTTCAAAAAAATCATTAGCAGATTAATCGCTGATGAAAATAATCCTTAGTTGCAGCCCTGGATTAATGAATTATCAAAATAGTTGCTGATAAAGTTTCTTTCAACTGAATGATTAAGTGTTTCAGCTCCAATCCAGAACAACAAGCCTCTAACACATTTTCTATAGACAGAAAATCTTCTAGTGAACTAAACTGTAGAGAATGATTTGAAGCTTTACACTCTGCAGCACCTTATGGTCAGCTGATCACTGGGAGGAATATATATATCTGTCTTCACTGGGTCTGATTTTGTTTGGTTTGTCTGAATCATGAAAATTAAGCAGCACTCTGCCAAATGCCATAATAGTAAATGTGAATAAACAGTAGACTTACTGTGTGATGATGACAACCTGCTCGCTCAGGATGGTGCACACATGCTCTCAAACATGGCGGATAAAAAATTAATTAGCTTCAGCCCATCTGTCTTTTTTTTATCACCTTTCTTTTACAGGAACATATTACAAGACATCCACACTCTGTGGTGTCTGGGCTCTCTGGAGTAACCATTAGCCTCCACCAGAGAGCTTATAAACCGCTACACAAAGCAGACCACTTCCCCATGTGCTGTTACCAACACAGTGAGTCTGCACAGACACTGAAGTGGGCAAACTAAGCCACGCTGAGCTACCTTCGCGGCTGTGACTGTGACTATGACGGAAAAAGGGAGTAGTCTGTAACAAGGCAGATTACAATAAGCCACTTGAGCCTGATGCCAAGCACTTGACCTGAGGAAGCGTTGCCACAACAATACTCACACCCATCAGCTATAAACAGCAAGGCATGAAATATGTGGAGCGGGTCAGGAAGAGGACTTGAGCATTAGAAACGAGGTGAGGAATGTAAACCCGAGCTATGTTGTTGAAAGGAGACGTGAACATGGTGAAGACGGCATCAAACGCTGTTGGGCCTCATGCTTAACAAAACTAACACGAGGCCACATGCTGAAACGTCCTGTTAAATGATTTCTAGGCTGCTGAAAAGCATCATCACATCATACGTCAACCGAGGCACACTTCAAAACTAAGTGCACGCAGGACCAGGTCTTTCCTAGTGCATGACAGCACCGTTGCACCTCCTCCATCCACTCCTTAAAAAGCAGACTGGAGTCGGACCCTTCGGCGCCAAACTCCTGTGGAGAATTAAATTAACTCATCAAAACAAACTACCGGTTGCTCTGGAGGCTCTCAGAGACTGGCATCTACAAAGAATCCAGGACCACTCCCAAACAAAACAGGAACCTCGGTTTGAGCCACAGGGGCTGGACGGTCGGACCGGGGTCCAGGGTCAGCCTCAGTGGACTAGAATACACGTCAGGTGCTCGTGAGGTGAATCTGACTCATGTCACCCCAACGTCTCCTTCTTTCTGCCGCTCGCTACTCTGTCTAATAAAAGCAGCCCAGGAAGAGTACTAAAAACAGTGGTGGTTCCTGTTTTAGAATAACTTTTGAAATGTATGTGTGTGAATCAGACTTCCCAAAATCAAACTTCTGGGCTGTTTCAAATTAAAGACAATTAGAATAACTCTGCATCTGCAAAGAAGGGGCTAAAACAGTAAAGCTGATCCCCAAAGACTTAACAAAAGTATATAGGACCACAAAGATATGTGAAGAAATGTGTGTACATTATTGCATTGTTTCATGCGGGCTAAAATATGACTGGAAAAGCCTAAAAGTTACTGTGACCGTTGTATTTAATGGTGGCTTCTTTCAGTTTCCAGAGCAGGTTGGTTGCCTGTGCTTTGTCACAGAAGCATACTGGTTTTCCTGTAAGCAGCGCAGGGAGGAGGCTAACTGATGACAGAAGGTAGGGGAAGAAATAGGAGGGCCGGCGTTCGAATTACAGTCTCATCAATGATTCAGTGGGAAGAACACAGACCGGCGAATGCAAACAAACAACCAACAGCCCTGCTGGTGGACGTGCAACAAGACACACAATCCATTGCAAAAGTCTTTTCACACACAGAAACCCACAGGGATGCACGTGAAAGCCTGTGAGGCACAAACTGATGCATGTGGAAAACTGTGACATGTGCAGTCATGTATACAAGGACGTACGGTGCATAGACTGGACGTTTAAACACGCACGGGTGTATGGTCATATGCACATGCAATCAAACATGCGCGCACACACACACTCACCCACACACACACACACACACACACACACACACACACACACACACACACACACACACACACACCAAGTGCTTCTGCAGCCAAGCGTCATGTCCCAATTGTACAAAGGATACAATGTGACCTTCCTAGAAGCATGGTACAGCAGAAAAGAGTGTGTAGGGATAGGTGTGTGTGTGTGTGTGTGTGTGTGTGTGTGTGTGTGTGTGTGTTCACTGCAGTAAGGAAAATTACATATCCTATTCAAATTGCTGTTATTCACTTGAACACATATTTAGGAAATGTGCAAACAGGGTTGTAGGGCTGTATAATTTAAATAATGGTTGTTCGACAAACCTCATTACTGCGAGGTGTAATTGAGGTCAACGTATGTCATTATTTAGGCATACAATATATAGCATCATGGTTGTACAGTTACACCATGTATTACTGCACACTGTGGAGGGATACAAGCATTGAATATTGAGGCAGCAATGCTTCGTGTCTTCACAGCAGATATTCTCTGAAGTGCTCTGCTTTCTGTCACTTGTCTTCAGACTTTTGCCAGTTTGTCTGTTTGACAAATGAAGGATGACACGTGTTGCTTTAGAGAATAAATAAATTCTGCTTTTAGATCAATCATTTTGCCTTTTTTTCCTTTGCACGGTTATCATGGTGTTTAAAGAACAATTTTCAGAACTGCCTTTATGGTTATAACATTGTTTACATGGGCAAAACGCTCCAACAAACTCCTCTGCTTCCTTATATTTAATCTTTTTAACACTGAGGAAGGAATGCCAAGGACAGATGTAACCTGCAGCAGTTTGGCATTGGTAAATAATAAGTGTCATCGGGTCAGCAGCAACGGAGGTGACTGTAAATATTGGACGCTTTCAATGGTTCCCATAATTAATGACTTGTAGGATTTGACAAGATATAAACACTTAGGTTACATCATTTAACGGAAGCCAGCTGTAGTTTATGGAGGTATGAAATGCCAGAAGAGGTAAAAGACTATTTTGCTCCCACATACCCTCAACTAAATGTCATTGTTGCATCAGGGAGGAAAAGGTTTCTACAGTTGCGTGCTTGAGGTTGATTCATGTTTCCAATCCTGTTTGCAGTGTCCTGACGGTTGCATTTCTCTGGGGATTGAAACGGGAATGGCCTACGCAGGTCTAAGTGCTGCACCTGGTCATAGTTTGTAATCATTAGCCTCTTGTCCAGCCGAATGAGACCAGCCAGTGCTTAGTGCTGGTTGTTAGTTAGTTTGGGTTTTGGCATTGTTTCCACCTCTGTCTCTGTCTCCTGGACATTTTAAAGTAAACCAGATGTAAGATTTCTGGAAAAAACGTGGGACTTAAAGTTTATCTTTGGTCTAAACAACAGTTTCACGTTATGTAACCAATAATATTTAAGATCGACCAATTCACATCTCAGCAACTCTCTGCTGTTGCTGTGCTGAGCACAAGGATCCTCAGACCTTGATTATTTAATGGATATTCGGCAACTACTTCCCAATCTCTCTCTGCAGTCGCAGAAACAGCAGTGCTCCCTGGGGAAGCGGCAGCCTCAACAAGTTACATACTCAACTGTTTGTGTGTGTGAGAGAGAGCGAGAGAGAGGGGATGTACACACAAGTCCATTTGAGACAGGAAGGTTGGAAAGTGAAGCAGGAAATAGCAATCATGCACGATCAGAGGGGAGTTGATAATTACAGGTTTGTCTGTACATGCGAATGTGTGTCTGCATGTGTGGGAAAGAGAAGGTGCCAAATGATATCAGTAGTTTCAGCTGCATTCGCCTGTATGATCTACACAGCAAGGAAACCACGGAGATGGTATGTTGAGAATCATACAAACACACACACACACAGAGAGAGAAACTCAAATGTTCTTTCTTTGATGTTTTAGGTATAACCTCAACAGGACTTTCAGCTCCTGCTTGTAAAAGTGAAGGGTTCTGATGATATCAAAGGAAATGAAGGTCCTCACGGCAACAGGCTGTGGTTTGACCCTGGGCAAAGTAAACAAACCCGAAACGGAAAAAAAGAAATTAGCCAAGCAGTTTGCCTTTCTCCGGTGCCAAACAGCCGTCATTCAAAACAGTAAATGCTTGATAGTGTTTGTCTACATCTAGGACGTTTCAGTGCTCTTTGAAACAAAACTAATTATTGTCAGAAGGTCTTGCTCTACTATAAATCTAGTTGGGTGGTAGAAAAGGAAATAGTGTGAATTTCGGGGGTTTATTTGGTCAAACTGTAGAAGTAGTCCTGTTTAGGTAAATAATATATCCATTCAGCAACTACATAATAACGTATGCATGTGCATTTGTCACACTGCAAAGGATGCCCACCATGGGGCACTATATAAATGAAAACTAGCAAATTTTCAGAGCACACTGATTAATCTAGCATGCATTTTTTTTTTAAAGGAGACACCAAGTGCTTAAATGTTAAAGAAGAAGAAGAATACAACAAGCTTCTTGTGTGAACATGTGCATCTGGAGTAGGTGTGCAACTAACCATTATTATCATTATCCACCTGTGGATCTGTGATGTGTTAAACTATTCATTTAGTCCATAAAATCTGTAAAAAAGGTAACGTCTTTAATTAATGCCTTGTATGTCTTGTGTCATTTGTTTATTTAAAAAAGAAATAGTGCAAACGTATTAGTCATCATCCCCAACATGTTACAGCTCTTCTTGTGTCAGCACATCCCTCACATTAACAACATGAACAAACACCGTTTTTCCCTGAACTCCACCAACATTTACAAATAAGGAATCTATTCATGAATTTAACTGCCTTTCCGTTAAAGTAATAACGTTCCTGAATAGGACTGTGAACTCCCCAACAGCTTTTTTTTGTTCACTGTGCTCCAGTTTCCCTCCTCCCTTACTTATGTGACTCAGGTATTGGCAGCAGGGGAGAGGACTTGGTGTCTTGAAGAGGCAAAGGGAGGAATGACACAAATACAAACTTAGTAAGTGGGCAAGATGGATAACAGAGAGAAGCAGATCTATTCCTAATTTTTTTATGGAACAAAACGGGTGACCTTACTCACCCATGCACAAACATACTACTAAAATAACTCCTTAAATAAATAATAAATAGTGTCCTCAGAAGAGCAAAATGAAGACAGATGGGGCGATGAAGAAGGCAGGACCACACATCAGTGTACAATCTGTATTCAGCTATTGTGCCGGTGTACTTTCTCTGCCCATGTGCCTTTTATTATCGTCCTCTTTCACTGTGCATTTCCTGCACGTGTGTTCACGTTATTACTCTGAGAGACCAGATTTAAATCACTCACAGGGTTTACAATAAGCCGATTTCTCTACGACCTGAGTTTACCTAATTCATATCATAGTGTGGATGTGTAGCAACCTACAGGAAGCCTTTTGTTATTAACAGAAAAAACAGAAGGATAATGGAGGGCCTTGATTGGTGTTTGTTTTTCTCGTTGATGGACTCATGCAGTACCTTTACGCTCATTCTAACAAAAAATCTGTTTCACTGTCACCCCGCAAAATTAAATAATCCCTCAGTTTTTATTGCATCCCTTCAACCAAGAACAAATTCCTGTCTCTACCATCCTTTCAGACTGAAAGTAACATGATCGACAAGCACCATTCATCTCCTGCTGAGCTGAACAGCCAGAGACAGTTTCATCAACAGTTCCTCCGGGCAGGAGCAAAATGGAGGTGCCATAATGCTAACAAATAACATATGCTGTGGGAAGGTTTTCAAGCTCTTGCCTCTCTTTTGCATTCGCCATATAGTAAGCTCTGCTAACTTAACTAGCCTTTTTAGCTAACATACAACTACTGAAACATTTTTGCATTATTGAATAATGTTTCTCACGTGTCGAGCTGATAACTGTAATTAGGCTTTATCAAGATGTCTTCATACAGAACGCAAGGTGAATTTGAGGCAGCGTGATGGCATGTAAGGTTAATGCAAAGACGCGAGTGGACGTGTGCAAATTGGGGCAAAGATGTGTCTGACAGACTGCAAAAAACAGTCCTGCAGTCAAATTCAGGCGGGGAAAGAAAGAACTAAAGACTACAAGATCTGGTTCACAAAAACGGTTGTGTGATGAATATATGCATCCTTGAACCCCACCCACCCACAACACAGGAGCTAATCACTTAAGTTGCTTGCAGTATAAATGTCTTGTTAGCAGAAATATGGGAAACTGATTGATAATGATTCTGACATGTGGGGGAGTGAGCACAAGCTGCCTGAAGCAACACTACAGAAAAACGCTGGTGGTTTACTGCCCACCCTCCTCCTCTTTCCTTCACTACCTTGCAGAAACAAGGCCATAAAAACGTGCCCACTGTCTGACCCACTTTCCATGACAGACGTAATCTCCCTTCACAAACTTCAGCCTGTTTACCAGCCCAGCAGAGAGTAAGCCGGACCGGGAGGAGAATGCCAAGCTCTTCACACGCAGTGGGGGGAAAGCTGCTGCTCAGCTGTGCTGAAGATTACACCCGCGGATCCCCGCTGAGCAAAGAGGCCCTCCCTGATGCAACTACACACTACAGGCACGTGCACGCAAAAAAAACCAAAGATCAACACAAAACTCTCCTATCATAAACGAACATAATGCACACATCACTAACACAAGTTTAACTAGGTGTGATCACACACAGCAACACATCAGCATGTTGCTGATTAGCTGCTCTGAATCTCGAACATGCTCACTCAACACCAAGGTGTTAACCACCGACTGATGGCATGATTGGTAAAGCTTTCATCTATTCATTGAGTGAATATTATGCAATAAAAGTAGGTTTTCTTTTACTTTTAGTCATTTGTTGCCTGAAATGAATCTCTACCCTCTGACTTGAAGGCTAAACATATTACGGGCAGTAAAGGGTGGGATGAGGGGGTGGGGGTGTTACGGTATGCTGTCATTGACTTTTGGCACTGTCTTTTGATCTTACAACGAGGGTTTAAGAAGGAAGTCATGAAGACCTTCAGACTCCTGTGCGTATTATGCAATCTGTATTACAGTTTGCAGCATACATTTTGTATTTTATCATCCTGAAAATGGATATAAATGAAATAAGAATCCTACTGAATCAAATCTTACAAAAATAAACCCTAATAATGAAAGCCAAATTTATTAGACTAGATAAGAAGCACTTTTGTAATTATGTTACAGTATTTTAAATGAGTTGTAAACCTTGCTAAACCTATTCATGGCCACACAAAACCTTTAGGCTTACATGCATAAAAAGCTTAAATGAAATTGGGGTTGTGAGGGTTTTTTGTGCAGTGATACAGCATCCAGCCCAGTCCGAGACTGGGAGGCCTCTCTGTGTCCCCACAGACCGGGTTACTAAGGATACGGGCAGCACTGAGCTTCCATTAAGACATCAGAGCTCTCTCCGCGCTCCCTCCTGACACCGTCGGCTCCAGTTTCCTCCCTGAAATTGAGACTCTAAACCGGCCTGGAGAACACACACACACACACACACTCGGGCCTGCAGGCAACACACCCAATGCAAATGTCCAAACACAAACGTGTATGTGCAACACTCACACTCTCCCATGTTACACGGCAAACGGCGTGTCCCAAGCACTCCACACTGGAAGTTATCACCATTTATAGGACTGTGAGAAAGCAGACTTTAAATAGTCTGCACAGACATACAATAAAGATTCTTCAGCCATCTTTATAACTATGTTTTAGCACGTATCGGTGTTGCAACTTGACTCTTCAACATGCACATGGCTTCTCACTGCTGGTGAATCAGTGTTGTGTTGGTTAAAGTCACTGAAAGACGCAATGGCCACCACCAAAAAGTTTCCTGATCATCAATCATCATATTGACAAGACGACAGTGTAAATAAAGTCCGGGGCATCCTGGTGGAGCAGGTGGGGCTAATGCACGTCTGTCTTTAACGTGACATTTATAACACGGGGAAGGGGAGTCAGCGAGATCCCTATCAGCATCAGAATGGATCACTGCTTAACAGTACACACTAGTGAATGAGACAGAGACAGGAAGACAGTGAGGAGGGTGGAGGGTGGGAAAGGAAGAGAAAGAGAAAGGGTGGGGGAGGAAGGGGGCGAGAGACACAGAGGCAGAATGAGGTAGAGTGAAAGAGAGAGAGGGAAGGAGAGTCATTAACTGGCAATCTAGCTTTAGTAATGGAAAGAGTCTGTGCATTTGCTCAATTCCTTATCAGGCAATGTCCCCTTTCTCACTCCCACCCCCCACCCCCCACCCCCACCACCACTTCGCTGTGACAGGTCAGCATGCAGACTGGAAGTGATTTAAACTAATACCTGCATCTCCACACACACACACACACACACACACCCACACAAAGATAGACTCGCTGCCTACCAGACGCTTTATCTTTATAGAGCTGCTGATTGCCATTGAGATAAAGACATTCAAAACAGGTGCAAGAGTATATGAGTACGTGTGTGTGTGTGTGTCTGTGTGTGTGTGTGTGTGTGTAGACAACTTGACAAAGATCAGTACTTTGCAGCTGCAACACTCACAATAACAGCCCTGTGATGAAATGAGGCAAAGCAGTGTAATAAATGATCAGTTCATTGTCACAGAGCCGTTGTCAGGACAAAGCAGGTGACGGTAAATAACAAGGGAGACTGAACAGGCTGGCTAGCGCTGAATTAGCCTCCTAACGTTTGTGTTGTTGCACTGTTATCGTTATGAAGCGAAGTCAGGTGGCATGTGAACATTTACTCACTGCGATATAAATGATGAAGTCCTTTTATTGTCTCCAGTGAGGCTGACTGAGCTGCTAGCTTCTCCACCAGCTGCTGCCTGGCTTCCACAACTTGCTGGAGCTAGCAAGCTAGCTAACGCTCCACATAAAAAAAAAAATTAAATTAAAAAAAGAAGATTTCGTCTTAATTGCTCCCCTCTCTATGTTGGTTTACCAAAAAATAAAAGAAGAAAAGTAAACCCGTACCACGTAAAGCCAGAGGGGGTTTGTGTTATTTGTTCTCCCCGTCCCGGAGTTATGAGTTACAAACGGCTCACCGTGAGACAAAATCTCCACGGTGTTTTATTTGAAATGACAGGCTGTCCGCGGTGCGCTGTCCTTTGTTGTGAGCATCTCAACGTAAACACAGAGCCGATCTGTTCTGCTCGTTCTCCGGCAGCGAGCGTACGATGTAGGAGGAGACCGATGTCCGACGTCACCGCAAAGGATTCTGGGACTTGTGGTTTTACACGCTGCTCGCCGGAGGAGCGTCACTTTTTTTTATTTTTGCATCAGATCGAAAAATTGCAGTAACCACTGGTGGAATGTAACTAAGTACAACTACTCAAGTACTATTCATAAGTACATGTGTGAGATTTTCTTTTTATCACATGTTCTACTTATACTGCACTACATTTCAGAGGCAAGTATTATTATACCTTTTCTTTAGTACAACTATTTGATGGTTACTTTACAAATTAAGTTTTACATAAAAAACATAGTCCACAAAGAGCTGTTTTGTCATTAGTTAAACTAATCAACAGTATATAAACTACATCTGAAACAATACGCAGATTAATTAATTTGGAAATTAAAACAACAACAACAACAACAAATATATATATATACTATCTGATAATTGTTTAATTCTTTAAGCAAAAACAAAACAAATGTAGGTATTTTCCCTTTCATCATTTTATTAATTTAAAAAAAAAAATTGTGTTAGTTGGAGAACACAAGCAATATGAAGGTGTCTCTTTAGACAATTGTGATGGCATATCGCACTGTTTTCTAAATTAAATAATTTCTAAATGAGCAAAGTAACAGCTGTCAGATAAATGTAGTGAACTGAAAAGTACAATATCTCCAACAGTAAAAGTATAGACTAACACGATAAAGTCTCATAAAACTTCCTGAAATCTTAAGGCCACAGCACTTGAGTTTATACTTTGATGCAGTCCATCTCTGGGTGAAATCAATGATCACATCTGTCGACCACAAAGTGTTTTCATTTGACGCGCAGCAGACGGCAACATGAACTCTCCTTGAACACCGGCGGGACCTTCAGCAGCTCCTCTGCTTCACTGCCTCCACGTTGAACTTTGATGTGACTCTGTGCGTTTCAGCCTCCACAGACGCGTGACTTTCTCTCCCCCATGTGCCCTTTCATGCTCACTTTCATTCGAAACACCTGACATACCATGGGTGCTTACATTTCCAGCCTCGGGTGGACTCAACTGGAATGAAACAGAGCTTGTAGAGTTGTTTTTTCTGTCTGTGTTGCTGCCACCTGCATCTTTATACTTATCTCCACAATGCTGCACGCATTCCTTTAGCTGTGAATATGCGGGTGTGTGGGTGTTGGTATTTATCATTTAGTTTTGAAAACCACCTTTAACATTATTCAAGGTACAACATGTTTCATTCTTTCTTGACCCATGACCCAGATGTTCCACCAAATTGAATTGAAATCTGTTTTCTAGTTCTTGAAATACCCTTGAGATAGAATAAAAACACAAAGTCCAACGAACACTTGTTTGCTGCACAGGTGTAACACACAAACTAAGTGTAAAAAACTATTTAACCATATTTCTATTAGAAATACTGCCCTGGGCTGCGCGGCTTATACCATAAAACGGTTGGTTGGTTTGATTGTAGCTGGAGACCTTTGTTGCATGCTTCCTGTCTTTCACTCTGTTACTGTCAAATACAGGACACAGTTTTTAAGATTTACCTCCCATAAAAGGATTAAAATAATGAGATTTTGCCATCCCACTGTATATTCAAATGACTGCAATTCAAACATACTGTGTTTCAAGGCCAATTATAGTAGTAAACCAGCCAAGGAGTAAACACAAAATTAAACCTTAAAAATAAATAGAAAACACAATTGTGTCACAAGTACAACCCATATCTCAGAAGACAAACACGTATCAAAAGAACTTTCACATCTGTGGGCACGAACGATCTTCTAAATCATATAAAATGACCGTTTTCCTCCAAAGACTTGAATCCATCCCAGATGTGGAGCAAACAGCATCACTGCAATACAGTTCCAGCTGTATGTGTATATGATATAAGACCTCCAGTTTGTAAGTGTGTGTGTGTGTGTGTTGTTTTGAGTGGGAGACAACTCCTTCAATGTGAGAATGAATGGAAAAAACCGAGTGAAGCCAAGAACAGATTAAATAGAACTTAACGTCCCTCATGGTAATCACACACACACATGCTTGCAAAGACAGACTTATACTGCTGAGACGCTGTAAAACACACACTTACGTCTGTTAATAAAATGCACGCCTGCTGCTGTACTGAAGGCCAGAAGCGAGCAGTGTTTTTCAACTCGGCCTTTAAGCCTTTGCCTTAAGAAACAATGTGGGCCTGTACATATGCACACACACACACACACACACACACACACACACACACACACACACACACACACACCTTACATAATCTTTGCACACATTTAAATCTGTTTGAACCGTCCTGTTTGCGTTGCTACGGTTACAAAACCAACACCTCTCCTGGACGTTGCCAGGGCTGAAGGCAGCAGACACACCTTCCTTTGATTCCATGGGTTGACGGCGCTGCAGCCAGTTCACTTCACTCCTGATGGATGTTTTGACAAGTGCTTCTCTTTGTAAGAGCTAATGGGCAGCACTTCTGTGTGAAGCGTCAGGAAATTATGAAAAATGTAGAGACACACACACACACACACACACACACACACACAGGTACACGGTGGATCCTGCTAGTACTTCAATCCCTGCTGTTATTCTGTGACATTTAGGGCATAATCTGCTGCAGGTTGATTTAACTTGCACATTTACACTCCTTATAAGCACTTACCTAGTGCTAGATAAAGTGGGAGAGTAGATTCAATGCTATAAGAAGACATAAAAACTGAAAAAATACATAATATAACTACTAAGAATTTGATTCGAAATTAAGCGTAAATTAATTAGAAAAGAGGAAATTAAAAGACGGAGCAATATAAAAATGTATTTGAATGAATGATGCAGAATCCAACAATGTCCTCTTGTGCTCATTTTCACAGTTTTTAATGTTTTTTTTTCATATGCAGTAAAGGTCATGTGACAAAAGCACTGTTTGTAATGAACATAACCATTTTCTTATTTTCTTTATTTCAGTTATAAAAAATGTTTTCAAGGTGCTTAATGGAAAATTGTTAAATAAATCAAATGCGAGGTGCAAGTGAAGACGGGACAAAATAATACAAACCAAGTCAAGCATGTTTAGGATTTGTCAATCACAACGACCTGAAGAGACGTGTAGGATTCAGTGCAGCTTACTGAAGAAATCTGCAACAAAGCTAAATACGTTCATTAAAATATATTAAGTATAGTGTGTTGGCCTGCACTTAAGTTCAAACCTCTGCTGCTGCAATCTGATTCCACTGGAGATGAAAAGTTGCTTTTGTCTACAGAGGAAATAAAAAGGTTTTTGATTTTAACGTGTCTTAGCTGCAGCAGAGTTTCTTCCCCCCAAAAAGAGCACAATATATTTTTATAGCATCAGTATTAACGTCTAGTTTAAGCTTTTGGCAAACAATCCAGTACCAATTTCACTGAGTGAGCAGGTAATTGCAGTTTCAGTGTTAGACAGGACGCAGGTCTGCTACTGAATGTTTTGACAGAGATTGAACTATGGCCTCAGGTTTATGAGACAGTTTGCTCAGCAACGACAACACTCAAAATAGCTCATATTCTCATTTCTTTTCAACAGTTGAAGTCCTATTTTGGCATCAAACTCCTCACTTACCGCCACATAAACAGATCTGTTTTTGTCCTGACTTACTTAACTTTGACACATTTCCTCAATATGATGCAGGCGCCCTGAATCTCAGCGAAAGCATCTGCTCTCGTCCCATGTGATGCTGACGGTGGACAAAGTGTGTGGGATTGCGCTGAGGGCAGACTGTTCCCAGCCAGCATTTTATCCTTTGTTGTTGTTGTGCGATATGACCAAAACATAGCAACAGCTGGGCTGCGTTCAGCCACACTCGGGGGAGTCGGGGGGGCTGCAGGCTGGAGAAGTCTTCGCTGGTGTGACAGGATTGTATGATAGAAACATGCTGTGCTCATGCGTAGCCAAATATTAAATAACACTACTATCCCGTGTGTGAGGGTGTGTGAGGGGCCGAGCTGAGCTCTGTTGTCATGCTGCCATGGTGACAGTAACCATGCACAGGATACTGTTTACAGAATGTTTAGCATATCACAAAGCAGGCGCATGGGGCGACTGGACCAGATTAATCAAGCGCGTGTGTGTATGTGGGTGTGTGTGTGTGTGTGTGTGTGGGTGTGTACTCGCATTGCAAGACCGAGCACATTTTTAACAGAAAGACTTTGGGATTGTTTTGTGTGGATGTGTGTGTGGATGTTGTATCTCTATTTGATTAACAAACCAAAGCCAATTGCTCATATTGTGAATGGATGTACTGAGGGACGGGCACGGCTTAACACTGCAGCATTTGCCCACTGAAATACCAAAGATTATAACTATACAATAACATGTCTGCGGCCTAAAAATAGTACATATAGGTTTTTATATGGGTCAAATGTAGCAGAGTAAAGTAGCATATAATGGAAATATTTAAGTAAAGTATAAGCAAAATTGTATTTAAGTACAGTACTTGAGTAAATGTACCACTGTCCAGATTTTGTTCTGTAGTAAACGAAACAAAAGGAAACTCCTCACATGGTAACAGCATTTCAAAATACCAGCAGCACCTGCCTGCACGCATCACAAGACATACAAATGCAGGCCACAAATGACATTTGGCAACCCTGAATACTTGTAGATTATAAACTGGTTATGAGTGGTTTGAGAAGATAAACATGCCAAGACAAGAGGCAGACAACTGGCAAGATGTTTTTTTCCATTTCTCATCAGCTGCTGGTGGTCCAGCCGGCTGTGCAGCTAGGATGAGACCGAAGCCTAAAAACTCTCCCAAAGCTGTTCAATTAAGTCATTTAAATTGTGCTTTTGCAAAATTAGAAGATGGTAAATGTCATATACAAAACACAACGGCTTATTTTCAGCTGTATGCACAATTGTGGAGCATGTTGATTCTGTCATGGCAGTTAATAACTAATATGAATCTTGTTTGTTCTTGTTGCAGAAATGTAAATTTGTAGCTATGAACTGGGATCCAAGATATAATTTGAATAAAGCATTATTAGGCATGCTAGGTGTGCTGCTTAATGGAAACAATGTCTGTGGGTTGGTCCACTCATTTGGTCCAGACAGAAAAATGTTATCAACTGTTGGATGGATTGCCGTTACATTTTGTGGGACATTCATGGTCCCCAGGGGATGAATCCTACTGAATCTTTCGCTAGTGCCACCAGCAGGTCAAAATGTTAACCTTTTCAGTGAACTTTGCCCTAGTTGATGGACATTCATGGTCTCCATAGGATGCATCCTAATGACTTTTTCTAATATAGTCCAATATGTTTTATAACTAAATCCCTCCAAAACTGATTCCCATCATTCCCATCAGCCTCAGCTCCACTGTGTTTATTGTTAATTATCAAATGTCAGTAGGCTAACAAGCTAAACTGTGATGTTAACATTATACCTGCTAAACCTCAGCATGTTAGCATGCTAACATTAGCATTTAGTCTTGTTGTAAGACATGCAGAAAGTGATAAGTATAACAAACAAATCACAAAACCAAGATATGTAGCACCACTACAATTGTCATTCCTCCTGTGTATAAAGTATGATGTTGTCGTTGCACAATGTGACTATATGGTAAAAAGTCCCTGAAAGCCGGTGACACAGCTAAACTTTGTTACTCACAATTCCTCTGCTTCCTCTAAATCCCCCAGATAATTCAAACAGATGTAAACATGCAGACAGTGTCTCACCATCAGTAGCTCAGTCTCCTCTACAGTGCAGTGATAATTACATTTCAGATCTGGCATCCTGCTGGTCACCCAGAGATCACCAACAGCTGGACCTTTGGGGAGCTGTCTAGATAATGATGATAGTGATGCAGTGACAAATTACAAAAGGTGGGTAAGCTATAACAGACTGCAGCTGAGGAGCACCTCAAAGCAGATACAGGGGTATTTGCTGTAGCCAGGAGCGAACAGAAGAAGCTCTGGAATTGGACAAGGCGCTGGTTAAAACCCTGAGACAGTCTAAGTTTATTTTGTCAAGGAAAGTGACTGAAGAACAATTTTAATTTCTTCAGAAAATCGCCTCTGTTCATGTGTCCCTGAGCAAGGCATTTAGTGCCAATTTGCCCAAATGTATCTGCAAATTATTAACAGGAAAGGAATGAATGTCCCGAGAAAGGACAGGTGAGAACCAGTGTAGATCCCCAGATAAAGGTAATAATCAATAATCATAGCCTATAAACCAATACATTAAATACTTTACTGCACATTCAATGTTAATACTCATAACCTATCTTTTTAGGTTTGTACTGAGGATCATCCATGTTCTTCTCTTCATCTTCAGTGCTGCTATTTGGAAGTAGACTTTTCCTCCTTCAACAGCCTCTAATATCTGTTCGGTGCACAAAACATCTTCTAAAAGTGTGATGTAATGTAAAGCGTTCATTTGGCTCATGTGGTCAGGGTTTGTTGATGAAATCATCCCCCCAAATACTGTACACCAGAACCTGGTGTTCCTTTGTTAGCTGGGACGGATGTTCATTTGAAGCCGGGTATAATTTCAAGCTAAGGTCAACTACAGCACGATTTCAAGAACAATAAAGAATTGAACATTTTGTAAATATAATCCCATGACGTGTTGCAAAATCATTAGAGGAAATGCAAACCAGATGTAGACATTTAATTGGGTTTGACTCTGAATCTTACGGGAATCTTCCTTTAATTCAAGTTTGAGAAACACTGCAACATCTGGATCAGTTTCATCAGTTACGCAGAGCGCTCCTCCACCATGTTTGATTAATCGTCTTGCCTTTCAACTCCCATGAGTACGACTGAATGGAGCATTTTGTACATTTCTGCCTGTGTCATGTTACATATGTTGTGATTCAGTTGCAGGGACATACAGTGGAGTCCTACGAGACTCTGGGTGTCATTGCGTGTAATTACAGAGTCAGTGACTGTAATTAGGCAGGGTGTCGTCACTAAGCTCACCAACCACTGTAATCGGCTGTGGATAGACTCTCATTTCACACTGAACTAAAAGAGCGTTTTAATAGCAGCCTGTCAGCGAGGCCGTTATCTATTTTCCAGTGGTTGCATTACAAGGTGAACTGTGGTCTTGTTGAGATTCAGAGCAGCTTGACAATGTACAGATGATGTTGATCAATGGTTAACTCACATGGAAGGAAAATGCGGATTGACCGTAACTGTGCTCACATGAGCCCAAGGACACACGATGTACATTCAAAACCGATACCCAGAGGCACTGCTTGTGGGAAATTGGGAGTTTCTCTTGACGTGCACACATTTCAGGTTCTCCAGGAAACATAACAACGTTCGACTACTGAGCTTCCTGTTTAAAGAGTTCCCTGATTGAAATGCTGACAGCGGGGAATGCACACGGCAAACGAGTCTGCAGGGACTTCAGATACCCGTTGGAAACTTGCTGGCTGCCATGTTTGATCTGCTAAAGCTTTGACATCGGCAGAAGGAAGTAATCCGATACACTTGTAAGAGCACACACACACACACACACATACACAAAGAAATGTATGTACAGCAGGTCCATGCATTGGTTCCTGTGCACATACAACAAGTCAGCACAGATAGTCAAGGATTCACATACAATATTTGGGGTAACATCGTAAAAAAATATTTTAGCAATCAAATTGGGGAAGGTTCAAGCAAAAGACTAAAAGTTCATTCTTGACTTTGGAACAAGCAGTTGACAAACAGTCTTAGTTGTCATGGATATGTTGATTTTGTTAATTTTTTTTGAGCACTTTAATTACTTCTTGTGCATGCTGTCTTAAATGTATGGCTTGAATTGAAAAAAGAAATGTTATGTAAATATTTTAATTGTACTGCGAAAGTCTTAATACATTTTGATCACAGAACTATTTTTTGCTTTTGCTTTTGATTGCAGTGCCACAGGTTTGCTATTTGACTCTAGCTTAAAGACACAATTCTTATTACTAGATTATTATTACTAGAGGCTAGACACACACGCAAGAGCAGACACACACATGCACACAAACACATTCACTTACAGCACACACACACACACACACACGTTTAAACACATACACAGGTCAAACAGTCAACCATCTAGATTCTTCTGAAGGCAGGTGGGTCATCACCATCACCATGGTAACAGGCAACACAGTGATGCAAGCGAGCATGATGTCATTGAACAAATCTGTCATCAATGGCCTGCGGGTGTTTTTTATTGCAACCACAGGAATTGTGGGTGATTTTGTACGTTTGGTATCGAGAAACAAAATCTGGCACTGCTCTGAAACGCAGAACAACGAGACAAAGGGAGGATTTTCTCAACGAGGTTTATTATGTTTCAAAATACACGAATGGAACTTCATCAAAGCATGTCTGCCATCATGTACATGTCTCAACACAGGAGTGTAAATGTTTCACGTGCCCTTTGGGGAGAGACGGCGGAGGTAGTCGACAGGAGTTTGGAGCTTTATTACACACGTTTACATAAACTGCAATATTCCAATATTAACCCGATAATGTCTACAGTCTGAATAAGAAGTGGCTACATATACAGTTCTGATTCCCTTTATCTGAATAAGGCCATAGTGGAAGAACATTTTAGAGAAGGACATATTAAGTCTTCAACTTTGAATTGCTTATAAATGCATTTTAGACTTGCATTCAGCTGCAAACATTTGGAAAAACATCCATAGATATTATTTATTAAGAGAAAAAACATGTAATGTGCTTTGATTGTGTGGCTGTGGTTTGATCAGATCTGATTTCTGATCAATCAGTGCTCTGGCATAATCAGCAAACAACCACGCCACTGGCATCAGATTTTCGATCAAAATATTTCTAAAAGTCTGATTGGTCCACAGAAACATGCGACATCACGAGTCCCGCCCCTTTTCAAACCACAGACAAAACAACACAGACAGAGACGGCATCCTCGGACACAAACGAGACTCTGCTTGTAATACAGTTTAACACATTAAAGGAAAACTAAATTTTTAATCCTGGGCCTTCGAGTCTTCCTGCAAACACTCAACCTCTCGCGAGATTTCAGAGCGAGACTTTCTCTTTCTGTTTAAACAAAAAGGATCTCACTCTTTAGCAAAACGGTCTCTGTAGAGATGATTTCCAAAAAAGTTGTCAGACACTTTGAACAACAATCTGAGCCAGAATTAGTGGAAAAAACAAGCACTTTTAGTGGACGTACTTTTTATACCAGTGGATCTACTCTTTTGGAAAGTATTAATCATTGAAAAGAAAATAGAGCCCAGGTTTGAAAATATCAGGGTTTCCCTTTAAGTGTATAAACAAATAGTGGATTCAGTAGTATATTTGCAGTTCATGTAAATCTTATAAAATATTTTTTAATGAGAAGTTTTGCTTTTACATAATGGTTACATGGTGTTGTAGGTAGATTTCCGTCTTTAGCAGGGGTATTTGAATGTTAATAATGAACATAAGGTTATTCATATTGAGCACTTTAAAACAAATATCACCACATGACAATCTTAAGCAAATTTAACACCAATGAAGCAAGAATGTCCGTACTTTCACATAAAAGGTACCAATAATACTAGAAATTGTCCATCATTTTAAATGTATTTATAAGGTACATTATTGTAGGATGGGAGGTGAGTGAGGCACAGAGGTAAGCCCCACCAGCACGTGGGATTCATCTTCAGCTTTTTTTATTACGGTACGAATATAAACAGAGCTACAGAATATATCCTCACAGTTTGGCAAAACACAGTTTCATATAGGAGCATGCTGGTGCCATCTGAACATCATCACAGCTGTTTCTACAAGAGCAAAGAGGCTACCGCTCCCCTCTTCCTACCAAACAAGAACACAGTGTCCCTTAAAATGTGCGACAGGAACACTGATGGATGTACAGCAGAGCAACAAGAGCGACAGCAGATTTACAGCCCAGTGAAATGCCTCCTACAGATTCAACATCTAACATCTAACACACAGCATACTGTACACGCATCTTTACCGTTACGCCAACGGAAACCAATCAGAAGGGATTTACAGTCATTAAGATCCATTATTTATCCCGTTACTGGACACATACTGAGTTCATTACATGAATTTATCTGGCATGACCGGCTTCAACACATCCAAACACAACAGATGCTGGTATTTCTGTTTTGTCCTACAGCTGAACTGGGCAACTGATACAAAAAAAAGATTCTGATTTATTAGGCATGCAGCCAAATGAATGTAAACGTTACTTCATTTTTATGGGATTGGCACAAAATGTGATGCTGGACCCAATCAGAGGTCCTCAGGTTAAAAGAAATGGTTTGACATTTTTGGTTAGATTGGAGGATTGATACCACTCTTATGTCTATACGGTAAATATGAAGCTACAGGCAGCGTTCGATTAGCTTAGCATAAAGACTGAAACAAGGGGAAACAGCTAGCCTGCTAGCACCTCTAAAGCTCACTAACTACCACGTTATATCTCATGTTGTGGTTTTACAGGGGGTTTGTGCTGGACTATTTCTTCTTTCTTCCGGGACTAGGGACTCCCTGGAGTCTCCGCTGGTTGCCTGGCAACCTAACAGCGATGAAAAGACTCCAGGAAGTCACTGGACACGAAACACTGAGCTTTACAGGTGCTGGTACACAGATTGTCTTACCTTTAGACAGAGCCAGGCTAGCTGTTTCCCCCTGTTTCCAGTCTTTATGCTAAGCTAAGCTAACATATTTAGTGTACAGACATGAGTGGTATTGATCTTCTCATCTAATTACTGGAAAAAAATTGGATGCATATTTTATAAAAAGTGGAACTATTCCTTTAGAGGAAGAACGTGAATTGATTTACACATCAGTTTGTCCCGTCTTCATAGAGATGAGTATAATGCAAAGACTTAGTATCTCTTTCTAATCATTCAGTTACTTTGTTCCAATCCTATCATACATTATTTTAACATGTTGTTTCATGTTTATTTATACTAAATAAAATAAAAATCTCACTTAAAACTGGAAAGATTGACAAAACTAACTAATGTTCTTGTGTTGTAACTTCCAAAAATAATACAAAATCAAAAAGACTCCAAATCGTTGTTTTCCTTCTTTAATACGCATTATTATTATTACACAAAAAAGAAGGAAAATCAAGCTTCTTGACTTAAATTCAGTCCTTTGCTTCCCAAATACGCCAATCACCAACTACAATCTAACTTCATGGTGGTGTAGATTTCATAGTTATTCCTCATTGCTTCCCTTTTTCCCACCGTGCAGACACCCACCCCAAGGCACATCTCCATGACATGTTCCTCCTGTGTGCTTTTATTCTGTCCCAAACAAAGTATAAAGTATAAGCAGTTTGAAACCTTTGTGTTAAAAATGTTGCTAAATATTTTGCATGGATGCAGACGGCCTTTAAGGGAAAGGACACACCTGACCTGTGAGAGGAATCTGTCCAGCGGCGTCCACTCTGTCCAGCAAAGTGGAGAGTTATCAAAAAAAGACTTCATGATACAGTACTAATACTTTCCCATCGCCAACATCAAACCACACTTTTTCCTCCCACAGGAGATGCAGGCACAGAACACAAGTTATGGACGACACCGTCGACGTGAACCGAGGACAGACGACGGTTTTCAGCCAAGCACCTTGTAATGCACCAAAATGAGACACGGTTACCAACCACTTCCTGTCACACACCAGACAGAAAGTAAATCTGCACACAGGCCTAACAAACAACACAGTAGAAGATACTGCTGCTGTGGGAAGCCTGAATGGGTGGGAATTTCCTGGACAATATGAAGTGATCAGCACTTTAAAACCTATTCTGGGTTCCCGACGTCATATTGCAACAACAATCTTCACCGAGAGAAAAAAAAATGCTTTCACATTTTCTTGTGTTGACTCCTTTTCTGACAATTTTAAAGCTTATATTTACATACAGTTTTTCTATAATACAAATATAAGGTAGACAGCAATCACTGTATGGACAAAACCATTGTCCTACAGTTGCAGTCGGCGTACTCACCACCAAATCTCTCTCTCAGCATTAGGACGAGGGGCAGACAGAAATTAAAAAGGGACCCTGAGTTGGTACATGGCCCATACTGGGGGCGAAAAGTTTCAGCAGGCTGCACATAGAACTATAAGACTACACACTTTCCTTTCATTTCATTATTTAACAAATATTCTCTTATTGTGCATTGTGTATATTCTGTCTCGTGTGCTTCTACGTGCAGCAGTTTGACAATTTACTCGTGCTTTGACAGGCCAAAACAACTGTTGCAGGATCAGGCATTGGGCTGGTCTGTGTGTGTGTGTTGGAGGAGGGAGACTGATGCATCTACCTCACCAGTCCCTTAAATCCCAGTGACGCCCCCCCCTGCTCCATCCACAGACAGGAGGCCTCCAGGTCGGTCCCCACACCGGAGAAGGTTCTCTGGGGCGAGGCTGTCACGTCCTCAGCTTTAAGATGACCGTAGCCAGAATGAGGAAGAAGGTGTTCCAGCCCAGCGTGACCGCGAAACCTCGCCACACCATCATCTGAGACAGACCCCAACCTGTTGGAACGATTCGTGTTTATGTTTACTGTGTGGATACAGGAAGCCAAGGGGGACATTATATTCCGGGAGTCAACTACGGTGGCTCAAAGCACTGCAGCTTAAGACACCACATGCAAAAAGACACAACACAAGCAAATTAAGAAAACATCATCACCAATTTGACAACACATGTGCAGGGGACACTAAAACATGATGCACACGGCTAGGACACAGCTTGTGCATCACTTTTTACTGTCCCCTTTTGAGTTCTCAGTGCCACCGTAGCAAACAGTTGGCTATTGGTGCTTGTCAACAAACAAAAACACAGGCAGCCATACAAGAACAGTCTGAAAGCAACAGTTTAACATTTTAGAAAATATGTTAGCTTAGCTTAGCTTAGCTTAGAGTAAACACTGGAAACGGGGGAAACAGTTAGCCTGGTAAAAATAGCCTCCTGCCAGGACCTCTAAAGTCAAAACCAACAATGTAACCCAGCTAATATGTCTCACACATCATGTTGGTATCATCTGGATACAAGCTGATCCAGGCTGCAGTGAATGCATGCATGAAGCAAAACATGAACATGACACTAAGGCTCAAGTGAATCACATCAGTGAATGTGGCAGGATGCAGTTGTAAACAAGAAGAAGAAAAAACAAGCTTAATTTCATCCCCCAAATTGAATTCGGACCTGCGTCTCCTCTTCCACTGCACCTGTACGATAAGATTTTTCAAACAGGAAATGCCGCCTCTGACTTCCTGTGCTTGGTGTGTATCGTGTGACATGGAGGGAGTTGGGGCTGTCGTCGGGTCTTATTGTTGCAGAGACGGGGGAGGTCAGGAGAAGGAGAAAGATTGGGAGGCAGCGCGAAAACACTATATCTTCCATTCCAGGAAGCTGAGTTACGCAGGACCCAGAACTCATTAATGATTCAGATGACTGGCTGTGTTGTATATAACAATGAGAGCCGTGTGCATGCATTTGACCCTAACACACGCTAACTACAGACCAGACGAGCAACAGCGGCTTGTAACATTATGAAACCGATGAGTGTTGTGTAACATGTGCGCCTACATTACCTCTGTACATGATACAGCGGAGGGCTTCGGAGGCGTAGGTCTGTGGAAGAGCCAAGCTGATGTAGCGGAGAGGATAGGGGATACACTCCACAGGCCAGATGATACCTACAATACAGGACAGAGACGTTATTTACACCTGCTGTTAACATACAGTCTGTATCTAGACTTCTGTCCTGATAATGAACCCCATAAACAATCTCTGATTTCGCTTGTTTTTAACCTGTTGTCCCGTTTCACTTTGAATATCCAAAGCAGACGAACAAGTGAGGAAACGGCAACCAAAAATAACGAGATATGGAAGTGCAAAGTTCAATCTCAGACATGGGAAAAACAGCTGAGAAATGTAGAAGTTCAAAAATAAGTTTATTTCTTAAAAGTTAAAAGATAAAGATAACGTGATGTAATCAAAAGTACCAGAACAGCTACTAAATGGACCAGGCACTAACATTTTAGGGTCGAGAATAAACACTGAACCTCAGCTTTTAAGTCTAAAAGTCTTCAGTTCTTCAAAAGTCTAATTAATTCAGAAAAATGGAAATAATTTGATATTGTAAAATACGTTGCTAAACACAAAATGATCATGTCAAGTATAACACACACACACACACACACACACACAAAGGCCTACCGCTGATGATGAGGTTGGGGTAGAAGATTCCCAGCGCGGCCTGGTTGGCATTCTGCTCGTCGTCGATTGCGGCCGAGATGACGAGGCCAAACGAGATGCCGGTGACGCCCTGCAGCACGATCAGAAGTATGACCAACGCCAAGGAGCCCTCATTAGGTATCTGCAGAGAGCAAGAGAGGAAGATGAGCGTAGAAGAGTGAGAAAAGATAACAGTCTCTGTAAGGTAAGTCAGGTTTAGCCTGTACGTCCACAAAGCTGCAGTGGACCTAAAAGTAGAATAAAATGTTAAAAGGAAGCATGAGATAAGTAGTTTTAAAAGCATTTGTAGAATCATATGCATTATTTTTAGATTCACAAAAAATATAAATGACAATAAATACAAAATATACAATATTACAACCAACTTTAAAAAATATTGTTTAGCAAACACAATCTTTCCTCTTAATAAATTCACGAGTGAAAAGAGCATATCTCTGTAATGCAGTACACCCGGATAACCCTTGTTTCAAAGTCAGTATGGTCGACTTCAACACATTTATCCTTTAATTACTTTATTATTTTCCAAAGATAATATTAATGTTGTTTTGTACACTTGGTATCTATAGTGATATATGACAAACAACCTCAGATGCCACCCTGATGAAGCTAAAATGGAGGAAAACGTTTGGGTGAATGAAGAATGGTGAACTGGAGAAGAGTTGTGCGATATGTTTTCATTTTGATGGCACTGAGTTGAAGCTCACACTCGTCTGCACCTCGCTGTGTGTGCGCTCTCACAATTAGAAATTAATGCAGAAAAATGCAAAACACACACGTTAATCATAGTGAGGAACCAATTTAACACAACAAAGTGTGATTACAGGAGACGGGGAGCGCTACAGCAAATGTGGAAACAAGTTGTGTAAAGCCTTTACTGTCTCCAGAGGGCGCTACGTGAAGTGATGTCACATGGCCACTACTAGCGTAACGCACCCACATGTCTAACTGAACTGTTGCCGGTGGAGTTGCATTGTGGGTTTCCATTCCTTCCATTACTTCCACAGAAGTAGTGAAACTATATATAAAAAGATTCAAGGTGATAACTCTCTTAACTTGAGTAGAAACGGCAGGTATTTGTAGGACGGGTGTGTGTGTGTGTGTGTGTGTGTGTGTGTTGATGCACTTGTCCTCAGTGTGTTAAGACACTATCCGTCTCCCCTGACAACGTGCAAAAATAGACATGCACTGAGAGGCCACATGACTGCTCAGTTGCCACAGCAATCAACGGCTGTTGTCGTGGCGATCCCACAGTGATCCCTGGATACAGCCAAGTGATTTATGCAGCGGTGTCTTTGGACTTCAGCACCTTATTTAACACACATGGACGCTCTCTCTCTCTCTCTCTTCCTCTCTCTCCCTCTCTCTCTCCTCCCCCCCCCCCTCTCTCTCTCTCTCCCCCCCCCCTCTCTCTCTCTCTCTCTCCCTCTCTCTCTCTCTCTCTCTCTCTCCCTCTCCCTCTCTCTCTCTCTCTCTCTCCCTCTCTCTCTCTCTCTCCCCCCCCTCTCTCTCTCTCTCTCTCTCCC
>JAVQJD010065995.1:0-18927 GCA_036023655.1 Nannoperca australis | reverse complement strand
CTCTTCTCTGTCAGACATATACACACACACACACACACACACACACACACACACACACACACACACACACACACACACACACACACACACACACACACACTCCAATAACCAAAAAGTGCATTTCATTAAAGCATCATTACAATACATCTTACAATAATATGAGGTGATTTATTTTTTGTGGAACTCCATTAAGTTAAGTTACACTTTATTCCTCTAAATGGGGAGGTTAATCATCTGCATAGGACTCATTTTAGTAACAGTGGGCAGCGGCGGTGCAGCAGTAACTGGAAATGATCTCCACTTCTGAAATTCATTTCGGGAAGATCATTACCACTCTGTCAGTATGTATGACAACCTGGCTTTGTCCAAAGGTTTGTTTAATCAGTGCAAAAATCGGAGTGTAAAAACTACCGAGAAGTTGTGGTTCTATAGGGAGTTATGTGAGGGAATTCTTTTTGGCCAAGCACAGTAACTTCTGTCTCTTGGCAACCTCACTTGGATGACAAAACTACAGGAAGTCACCACACCTGGTCGAGCGCAGGCCATTCTGGTCCAGCACATATTTATAACACACCTAAACCCAAAATGTGTCATTCCTATACTAATGGTTTCTGTATGGATTAAACAAACATGATAGAACGTCTGGATTAGTGAGTTTAGGACAGAGTGAGGATAGCCGTTTCTCCCTGCCTCTTTATGCTAAGCTACGCTAATCACCTGCTGGCTTGTAGCTTCATATTTAGCATGCAAATATGAGAATGGTATCAATCTTTTCATCTAACTCTTGAGCAAATGAGCGCATTGTGCAAAGGCGTAGTCATATTAACATTGTGTTCAACGTAATTGCTCGGCACTCAGCCCTGAATACGGATACAATAAAAACAAACATGCCATCTTCACACAGCAGCTAGCCACGTTTGTAGAGTTGGCAGCTCTACTTTCATTCCTCACACATTCCTTCACTTTTCATGTGCACAACAGAGAGAAAGGGAAAGATGAATGCCTTCGAGGAGGAGATGATCCAACATTGTGAAAACTCAGTGCTTTATTGTCCTCTTCATTGTCTTAAAATGTTGGTCTAATGCATTTCCTTGCCTTATATGAAGAGCCTTTTAATTGCCTCTGTGCTTGAGATCTGCTGTACAAATATGAAAGAACATATTGTGAAATGTTGTGAAAACCACTGCGTGTGCATGCATATTTTTCTTTACTTTAATTTCTGAAACAGTGTCTCAGTGGATAATTTTACTCTCACACCTCTTGCCAAGTTTTTAACGATGTTTGGATAACTTTGACTTAATGTGTAAAATATATACAAGAGCTTCTTTGGCTTCAATAACATAGGAGAGTATATGTTAATAATAATCCTAATGATGGTGGCCAGAATGAGATTAAAAAAGCCCTTCATCCACTCAGAGAGCACTAGAACTTCTACAGTAATGTGTAATCTCTTCCCCTGGGTTTTTTGCAAATCTTTTCTGTGCTTTGATCTCGGATAGATAAAAGAAGTCGGGGTCAGACAGTAGCACTGCAGAGAGCTACGTAAGCATGCTACTCATTCCTTTAACACCACTGAATCCTTCTGATATTTTAGGATTTTTATCCCTATCTACAATTTTGTCCAGCGTTCTTTCCCGTCATGTCCTGTGCCTTCACTTCTTCAATTTCCTCTCCTTTGTTTACCACTTCTTTCAAGCTCCCCTTATTCCATTTGTAGCACTTTTCTCTTCTCGTTCCTTCCATTACTCCATTGTTTTCATCACTGCTATTTCTGTCACTCTTGGTCCCCTTTTTACTTTCATTACCATCTTCCTGTTTTGTTCCCTCCCATCCTTCTTTCTCCCTCCTCCACCGCTCAAAGATGTTGACAAGATTAAATCTTGCAGCAGCCTTGGTCATTCAGGATGACAGCCTCTCTTGGTGCTCAGTTGTCTACCTTCATTTTGTAACCGTAACGACACCATAGTAACCATGTATCTGCTCCTAAGGTGATGGCTGGACGTTTTTTTATCGTCAAAGGGTCGATAGAACGGCACATCGAGGGTGACCACAAGCCGTCTTTCCTTGGAATATTTTAAAATTAAAATGCCTCTGAAACTTAAAGCATTTGAAAGGATTTTTCTGTTAATATGGTCATGGTCCACTTAATTGAGTTCCTTGTGAATAACGCTTGGTTTCATATGCTTCTGTCAGCTGCTTTCTGCTGGAAAAGTTCATTATTTCCCCATCTGGTGCTTTAAATGTTTCACAGAGGGAATCACAGGCGGAGAATAAGCCTTTGGAACTCATAAATTAGACTAAATTATGAGTCAAAGCCTATAATTGGTGTATCTGAATGTAAAAGTGACAGTCATGCATTTTGGCAAGCCCTGGAGAGCATAATCGTAAGTCATTTTCACAGGGTTATACTGATCGCCCATGTATCATGCTAAGAGGATAAATCAAGTGCTAATACGTGAAGGTGCCTGGATGAGCACATGCATCGGTCTCTCAGTCGCTCTCAAACTTTCAATCAAAAATCAAGCCAAATGCCCACACATACCCGCCTGACAGTCACTTCTCCCACTCCCTGCCTCACACTTGTTCTTATCATCACAACAGGAAGAATGCATTGTAATGACCTGTGGTGCTTTATCATTAAAGAGCATATGCTTATAAAATGAACACTTGCACAAGCTTCTCCGCAGGATTAGACGATGAGCATTAATTACTCTATTAACCCCCCATATATTTTTCCAGTCACCATCTCACACTCCCCCTTTCCGGATGTTCAACCACAACATCCTCATCATGCAGCAAATGGCTAAAGCAAGGACATGATAATATAATATCCACGTATAATGTCCACGTCCATTTGTGACGTAACCATAGCAACAGGCACCTGCCAATATGCTATCTAGCAAGCAGTGAGAAATAGAAGAATGAGGGGGTATGTGTGGCAAAGTGTTTTATCATGCAGAGTTTCCATGGTAAAGAAAGTGTATTCAGACACTATCTCCATCTCAGCGAGCCTAAATTAGAAATCACTTTCCACTTTCTGTATTCAGTTTAAATGTGTCTACCGCACAGATTTGATTTTTCACTTCCTCCACCAAAAGACAAAAAAATTAGCTAATTTGCAAATTTCAGCTCTCTCTGACATACCATAACATGTTTGTCTCGTGGGGCAGCAGCAGGATGACATGAATCATTCAACACTTGTGGTCTGGCCACAGGAGTGTCACAGAGAGGCAGAGAGACGGAGGAGAGAAGTGAATCAAAGACTGAAGCTCCAGGATGACTGAAAGTGAAGGTTAGTGGCAGGTGAAGAGGAGCTTGGTGACGGTGATAGAGATATAAATATTGTCCTGTGTCAGTTTCAGTCTTGTCTACCTGCTACACACGATGGACGTTGCAGCACTGGGGACAAAACTGTCAGCTTGTCAGCCAGTGAATTATACCTTGATATTTTGGAGGGCAAATTGCTTTCTTGCTGCTGGTTTTATTCAAGCCTATAATAATTGTCTTTGTAAATAAATAGCTACCCTGACTTTTAAAGTTTTTACAGAAACACAACCTACAAAAATGTTTGACTTTAGACAGCCTTGGTGTCTTGGTGTTTCAAAAAAAGAACAAAAGAACAAAAGAAAAACATCTTGGTTTGGCGATTAACAACAAAATGTTTTTGTCATTTTGGTTGACAGCCAGTCTAGACTGTCTGAGAATGTATGTGAAAAGTAGAAAAGAGGACCAAGAAAAAGAATTGTGTGCATTGAAAAGTTAATTCAGACAGCTGTTACAATGCAGCGATGTACTAAACATTGGGGACACAAAGTCATGAAGGACATAAAGAAATGTTGAATAGTAGGAGGACAAGATGTGGGTCCTGCAAAAGAACTTTAAATTGATAAAGATATCCCAAAATTCATTCAAATAAAGACTAAGATGTTCCAGGTATGTGTGTGTCTGTGTGTGTGCTTTTCTCGTGTCTCTGTCAGTCCTATGGGCTTGAAATGAGAACGTCAATGATAATCCCCTTCAGATAGACACTGGAGGGACAGCAGCATCCTTGCTCACTTCATTTATCAGCCCGGGCCGGGTGACAGTAAAGCCCTGGCAACCTAATTAACCGCGATAGCAGTCGGTTGTTTAATCTCCACAGCCTCACAAAACAACCGTTGTGTTCCAACAGAGATTTGCAGGAAGCCAGGGGTAAGAGCCGACACACGACACTGAAAACACTCCGCGACTACACACAGTCAGCCTGCTGCTCCTCTGTATGTTTGTGTGCTCATTAGTGCAATGTTTACCATATGTTTTTTAAGTGCGCGTGTTCTGCGAGTGTTATCTTGGTACCCATTTGGGAGCATTTGCGTTTTTCCTGCTCCCGCAGACCAACCCGTGAGACAAACGAGCAACTAAATTTAGAGGATCGTCTCTCCTCACCTGCAGTTGTGTCTCAGCTCCCGGGAGGCCGCGCCGTGACGCCACGCTGCACCGCTGCAGAGGAACAGCTCGGCTGGAAGCACGCAGATCACAGGCTGAACTCCGGCGTCAAGACTGCAAGACAAGAGTGTGGTGTGTTTAAGTTATTAATGACATTAAGTCTTGCTTAAATTATTGCAGCATGTTCTATGTCAATCCAACTGTTGTCATTTGTGTGTGTCACTGAATCATTCATCCCAGTCCCTGATCATTTTTCACAAAGGAATAGTTCAACATTTTCCTGAAATACGCTTATTTTTTCCCTTTCTGAGAGCGAGATAAGAAAATCAATATCAATGTTATGTCTGTGCATTAAAGAACATTTGTTTTATCTTGTTTATCTCACTCTTACATAAACAGAAATATGAAACTATTTCTTGGCAAAGAAAACAACTGGGCGCAGTGACTGTGTGCAGCTACCCTAAGTCTTATCGTCACAGTGGGGCTTGTCTGGTTTGGCACCATTGTGCCTGTATATAGAGAAACAAACCGAACTGCATCTGGCAACCCATGTGGTAGCCGAAGACACTGCACAGAAGTACTGAATAAACTAATGACTAAACTGTTGTTTTTAATGAAACATCAAAATGTTGTTTTAATATTTTTATTTTTATGTACGGGTTAAAAAAAAGTGATACACTGTGTTAATTATTGAGCTTTTGAGGTGGTGGTATGCATTTACCCGTTTCCAGTTCTTTTTCTAAGCTAGGCTCAACACATGCAGGTTTCAGCTCTGTACTTACTGCACCAGACTGATATCCATATTCTTGTCTCACTTTCTAAAGTAAGGAAAATAAGCCTATTTCCCAAAACATTGAACTATTCCTTTAAGTTACATGTTTAACTACAAGTGACACAGAAACCTGCTTTTACTGACTTATAAACTCTGGTAAAGCTCATAAAGATTGAAGCTTATTATCAGCCCTGAGAGATGCTTCACGGTGACAGGAGTGTAGGAGGCTCCACTGCGGCCCTGACTAAATCACTCTGGACAGGCTAAATGGAAGTCACTGTCAACACAGTTGCAATGAGTAACACTGTGGTGGAAATTTTAAAGGCCAGAAGAAGCTGGCAGCGTTCCGGGGGAACTATTCCTGCTTGTGGAGAGGAGATGTCTTATGAACAAGTAACACAGCCTGAGGATATCAAGTCTGCTGGTTTGAGACAGGAAGACAATGTAATGTAATAAAACATGAAGGACGACAAAGGCAATGTGCCTGTGTGAACGCGCATGCATGCACAAACTCAAAGACAGTGATGTGTGCTACTTAATAAAAAACAAATGCAACTACTATTTAATATGTGGGAGAAATCCTCCAAAGGAACAAATGATATTTTACTGTAATACAGCTTCTATATGACTGCTTCAGAGGTCAGCACCTAAATCACATCTTAGTTAACCATGAAACTCCTCCCTTGACCCACGCAATTAGCCTCTGCAGGATCAAAAGCTAATGGTCAGGCACTCTATGACAGATGAGAGTTTCATTAAATTAACCACCCTGGCATTAACATTTTACAGAAAAGCGTTATAAGCCTTTCTTCTCAAGGTCAAGGCTGATTTGATGTTTTTCTCCAAATACAAAACCTCTGTCTCAAAACAAAAAGAGGCAGTGAAAGTAAACACTCCACATCGAGCTAATGTGAATGTAACATTTCAAAAGTTCACTCAAAAGGTGGTTCAATAAATAGATAAAAAAAATGTTTTTACATCTGAGGTCTAAGTCTTGACTCACTTAACTAACCTGCACTTTTTCTGAGTAGTTAAACAAGCTGGTGGTCCAAAAGAGGGAGCAGTGCCCCGATAAACTCTGCTCACTTATGTTGTTTGGTTATTAATGTTCCCTAAAAACAGAAACCACAACTTGGACCAATCAGACAATTTGGGGGATACCTGTTCTTTATTGTAATCACTGTATGGCGGTGCAGTTGTTTAGCTGTTTATCAAATATCAGCTGGTGGGCCCGGAAAAACCTCAAAAAGGCAGTGGTCCAGGAGGCATCCCTATCAGATGCTCAAACCACCTCAATGAGCTCCTTTCAATATAGAAGGATTAGCAAGCTCCTTCTGGATGTTTATCTGTAACTGCGGCTCAGCCACCCTGCGACAGGAAGTCGTTCTGGCCACTTAATTAGCAATGCCTTTCTTTTGGTCACTGCCCAAAGACCTCATGACCACAGGTGAGGGTTATAACGTAGATCAACTGGTAAACTGACACCTTCGCCCTAAGGCTTTGCTCCCTTTTCACCGTGACTCCATCTGCCTGCTGATCTCGCGGTCTAGGTACTATTTCAACAATGACAATTTAAACCAATATAGATTTAAAAGCCATCAAGAGACAAAATATGATTTAAGTGTATATGAGTCCTTGCTGTCACACTGAGGTTCCCAGGTTTGTTCCCATCACTTGGTCAGTTCACCACTTGGGTCCAGACTGAAATATTTCTATTATATATAATATATAATAATAATATATAATATATCTATTGGATGGATTGTCATGGATTTGTTTTTACGTATGTCTATGGTGCTTGGAGAAGGAATCCTTAGGACTCAACTTGGCATAGCGGTCAGAAAACCTTTTTTTCTTTTACTGAGAGCTATCGGCTATGACGTAACTAACAGCATAACTAAAGGAGCATTTCAACATTTTTCTACTAAGTCACTTATCAACTCTTAATATTACAGATGACATTTCTATCAGCCTCAGCTGTAGGTTATTTTGTGTTTGGTGCTAACAATAGACTATATAAAGAATGGTAGCATGCTAACACAGTCAACATTATACCTAAACATTACCATGGTTACACTGTCACTGAGAGCATGTTAGCATGATGACATTAGCATTTCACTCAAGGCACTACTGTTCATGCAGGTAACACGATACACATTCCTGCCAGTGATTTTTCACTATAACAATGATGTACAGGTGATGGTAACTGTAAATCAATCTCTCAAGCATCTGAGGGAACACATCAAATATCACAACGTTCCTCAGCATCTGAGCCTTTTAATTGAATATTGACTCCAATCAATCTTGCTGTAGACGTATCTCAAGAGGACCTCCACTTACTTCATATTCACACCGCTAACTAAAAAGAGAGAAGCAGAGCAAGAAAGCAGAGGAGCGCACACATACCACACATCCAGACTGTGGATGTGCTGTGGATATGACCTTGCCCATGAATTAAATGTGTGTGTGACCACCCTTATTAGCTGTGGAGCTCAAAAAAAGTCCAGCAGAAAGACTTTGACAAACAGCGTGTCTGCTGACTTTGTCTGGGGCAGTCAGTGTAATTCATTGACATTTGGCCCGTTTCGAAATCTTTGTAATATGACTGAAATATCCCAGGCCTTTAATTATTCACAGCCATGAGGGAAAGGAAAACGTAATGAGTCAGTAACAGATGGGAAGAAATGATGGTAAACTACATTTTCTTCTTTCTGCAACTGTTGCAAACAAATACAAACAGACGTTTCACACACAAACAAACACATGCGCACATCTGCAAAACAGTACACGTTATTGCCTTGTTTCACCACAGAAGATTGGACCTCATTGCAGATGCAGTGTGAGGACACTGAATAGAAAACATTATAGAAACATTTCAAGATTAGAAGAGTGAAATCACATCGCAAACATCTGTTATGTTTGGCAGCATCAAAGACAATCTTACTGGGGACATAATACGGCTATAGTCTGAGTTTCAAAAGAAACATTTCCTTTAGCAAAAGCAATTCTGTGTCAGTCAAATCCAGCAAGTCATGAAATTTCTAGAAAACGCATGTTACGCCTGAATCGGTTACAGCAACTTGATTCAGTGCACAGCTGCTCGATTTAAGGGAGAGTAGGGAGTGATTTTCTCTGAGTGGTGCTCAGACATTAGCCTCTCCAAACAGGTATCAAGGTAGAGCGAAGGACCCAGGAAAGTAAGCAGCAGAAAAGCATACCTGTTGCCACGACAACCACTGAAAAGAATTGAGGGGTTGGGGGCAGCAAGTTTTACTCATGGCTGCATTAGTTTGACTCTAGTGCCATCTCATGGTGAGAATTCAGATTAAAACACACATGCCGAAGGTAAAACTGAAGTTTGAGCATATGCCTTGTCACATGATCATTTCAGCAGTTTTCCATGGTTTCTGTTCACTCTGGGGAAATGACATTGCATGATGTGATCACACGGAAAGAAGACGAGGGACAGCGGAGTTGGCTGAGAGCCGAGAAGATAAGGTGGGTGCCGACTGCAGAGGGAGTTAAGAAAAACATGTACTTTGGTCACTGGGTGATGCTGTGTTTGTGTACATGCCTGAATGTGTGTGTGTGTGTGTGTGTGTGTGTTTGTTTGTGTGTGTGTACGGTGCCATTAAGATAAAAGGGAAGATTTTATAAATTCTAGTGAAGAAATACCTTTCTGGTAATTGCTTGGTATTTTCATCCAATTTCAAGTCTAAAGGCCATTTGCATCAGACACACTGAACTGATTGAAGCATTATCAGAATTAAGATTGTGAGTTCAGAGAGTGTGTGTGTGTGCATCCAGTGTGTGCTTTTGACTGGGTAGTGTGCAAATGGTTTCTGACAGTATGGGTCTTGACAAAGGCCAGGGACCTGTGGAGAGAGAGGAAACTGTGGCTTCACCCAATCATCAGTCAGAATACTCCGGGGCAGAGCTCTGCAGTTGGCCTCCATATATCTAATCATGCCTCTCTCTCTCTCACACACACACACACACACACACACACAGAATTTCCCCCCATGTTACCCTGTGAAATGTAGCATCTTGTGGAAGTGCAAGATTTTATTCGCTCATCACTCTGGTTAACTGTGGAGAAAGCTTCAGCCCTGGGAAAGCATTGGGAATATACAAGAAAACGCAGGAGGTGAGAGGTTCCAAAAGTGGTTTTAATGGTGGTTTAAACAAAACATGTAATTTGTGCTAAAAGCACTTGCAAGCTAAACCTGTCTGATGACATTTTAAAATAGCTAAACAGCTAAATATCATTAGAATATGAGTGATGGGTCAGTGTTTCAACACAACCGTGTCTCTGTGGCATTTGTGCAGTTTTTACACAAAGTATGCTAATTGAGATTATTCAGAACACTGTATAATATTATTATATTATGTTGCACAGCACACATATGGATAAAATAAGTACTTAGTTAAAAAGACTCAAATTAATTAGAGGAAATCACTCTTCACCAAACTTTTCTAAACTTTAGTTATTAGTAAGTTATTGGGGATTTTTTTATTTATTAATTGATAGATTTTTTTAAATGCACTCTACAAAATGATCCTAAAATTGCATTGCTAAAATATTACACCACAGGATTATCAACACAAAAGACAATTTGCATAATCATTATTGATTCATAAAATGTAATACTTTTTCCTCTCTGTTCTCTTTGTTTACAGTAATTTCTCACCATGAACAAGGGAAAAAAAAACGTAACTAAACTTTATATAGAAAAATAACAACTGACAGCAACTGAAGAGACTGAACAGGCAAAGTATTTATTCAGTATTCAAACAAACAGGAGAACTCTTTGTTTGAAATATCAATGCAAAAAATGTAATTAAAACTAAATCTAGGTATCTGGTAAACAGAATACAGTTTAATTATTTTCTGAGTAAAACAACTTTTTTAATCTGTTTAAAATAATAAATATGTATTTGTTTTAGTAAATTTAAAAAAATTTAAATGTATAAATATAGTTATTTCCTGAGCAGAAGCAAAGTGTTTTGGGCTGAAATATTTCAACATATTTTCCGCGTTGGAGATAAAGGAGATACCGTATGTGAATATAACAGGAAACACTGAGTAAAAAGTTCCTGGACTTGATTTAGATGCTTGAAGACAGTTTGCCTCTTCTGAACTAAAGGCTTTTTTTCCGTTTTTCAGATATAAAGGATGTTTGTGTATAAACCATGTAAGTTCTTCGTCACTTTAATCTAAAATTTCATGTATGGAGTTACTAGTTCCACCAACAGCACTGATACTGGTGTTATCAGGATTGCTCCAAATGTTTTATCAGAAACCAGAGATGCCGTTTCCCTGCTGACTCTCGGTCAGACTGATGCGGCCCCTCGGTTTCGGTGCCATCTCACTCGTGATCCATACTGCAAAGACCCCTGTTAGGTTGTGACAGAGATTAGGGACATCGTATCTTGAATCAACGGTATTGTGTGCCCACATGGGCGACTTAGCCCACGAGGGGGAGGGTCAGATTACGGTGATCCCTGTATTCACTAAAAGCACATTAAAGGGCCCAAACATGAGCCAACCCTTGCAAACTGTGTGTATGGAGACTAATCACTTTAGCCTGAGAGTCATTGAAAATAGGCCATTTCTCAGATGTGTGTGTGTGTGTGTAAATTGGTTGGTAGGTCAGAAGGCCTCCACACACACTCAGGAAGTGGAGTAGAGGAAGAAGGGCGGGGCTTCGAGGAACGTTGCGTGACAAGACTGAAGAAAACAGAGTCTGGTTTCTCACTAACACACACACACACACACACACACACGTGCACTCAGACCCCCATCCACACACACACACATGCATGCGCAAACACAGGCTCTTTACTCTTTTATGTCGCTTCAGGTTATGTTAGCTGCCCTGCCTTTTCCTCACTCTCTGCTTGACTCTCCTCCCCCCCTTGTGTGTCTTCTATCCACCTCTGCTGCCTTTCCCCCTTCTTTAATATGCAAGTAATAATAATCCTCTCTGCATGTCAATGTTCTCTGGACTCTTATATTAATAATAATTTTTCCATAATGTTACTCTTATATCAGCTACTCCGAAAATGCCATATAACATGTTTCAAAAGAACAAGGAAAGTAAAAAGAAAGCTTTCTGGAGCATAATTGTTCATAAGAAAGTCAGTTTATTTGCCAAGACCCAAGTGACATCTTTAATATTAACACCAAACACAAAAATATTGTAGATAGAAAAAGAAGCTTATAATATTATTTTGTTCAAGTTCTTTAGCATGCATGTTTTATATAATACATAAAACAGGTTAACTATAAGATATTGTCTAAATGATGAAGCAGGAGAAATCAGTGATTGAATTTCCCCATGTATACATTTTACATTTACAGTTTGTAATTTATTTTCTAATCCAACTGTCTTTCCTGTGTTTTGTTTGTGGATTATGTTGGTCATTTGTTTCTTTTGAAAAGAAGTCTAAAGCCTGTTTCGTGTCCCACTCAGGGGCCAAAACACAGCTACTTGTTATAGTGTTACATTTTCCATATTTGTGCTTTACTGATTTTTTATGCACAAATAAATGAATACGCAAAAGGCGTGAGAATACTGTTGCATTAAGACACAGGCCGTGCATCACGCTGAACTGAAACATGACTCACGCTGAGATGATAGCTGCCCTACCGGCTGGAAACATTCACACCATGTTCACACTGTACATCAACACATTCACCAGAGAAAAGCTCTTTTCACAGTTGTTTCTTAATTATTGCTTCTTCCTGTGTTTAATTTGGCTTCTGTGCTTCTTTGTCACGGTGTCGGACACAAAAGTTAAACTTAAATAAAATTAAGCCAAGTCAAGTAAAAAGAAACACCTGATAGTACTTGTGCCAAACAAAGAGTGGAACATCTAGACATGTAATCATTACACATGGTATCACTGTTGAAAATGTGGAAACTGGTGTATTTAATTTTCTTTTTTTTTGCATTACACAGTAATCATTTAAGAGACATTTGCCTAACCAAGAGTACACTGCATTACATGTGGAATAATATATTGTTGTATTATTCCGCTAAACAACACACACACAAAAAGAAACAAGAAATTGTAAATCACATCATTGTAGTTATATATAGTTATAGTTATAGTTATATAAAAATATATATATATATATTATTTTACACAAGTCACTTGGTGATTCTATTATTGCATGAAAAGAAAAGCCATTCCAACAGTTTAAAAGAAGGGGAAAAAAAGGTAACCAGCTACAAGAATGATTGCAACACCATTTAATTTTTCATGTTGCGTCTGTGCTGCTGGGCGGTAAAACTAAACGGAAATATGTATCGAAAATTGTAAAAAAAAACTTGTTTGTTACTGTTATTTGTAACAAAAATCCTAATTTCTGTCTGGTGAAACGCAAATGCGTCTTCCAAAAATAGGCCACGTGACGAGTCCTGAAAGAGCTGAATAAACTCCAATCAACCTCCTCGCGGTGTAACGTCAGACTGTGTTAATGCGAAGTGAGAGACAGTGTGTCAGAGCAGCTGCTGTAATGATGTACCTGCAGTGTGTGAAGTGGTGAGAGGGTTGGGGTGTGAGGTGAGCACGCGGACATATAGCCTACAACTGATTGGGACTCTCTTTGACGAATGAAGACATTTGAACGGTGTGGTAATGCTCGTTTACTGCGCTCGAGCGCGCGCGGCGGGCCCGCAGCTCGCGCGCTCGCGTCCCGTCCGGTCCCGTCTCGTCTCGCGCCCTCCACCCCTCGGCTTTCTCACGCGATCGTTCGACGCGACGTGCGCTCGTCTGAGCGTGGGATGGATGAAGAGATGAGGGGGAGAGACGGTCTGCTGCTCCGCTGCCCTTTTATTGCTGCGGTAGCTCCAGTTATGCTAAAACACCCTAATAGCATGGACTAAGTGTTGAGCGTGCCACCAGCTGAAAGACCGCGAGCGGCTTGAGGGCGCGAGGCTGAATAAACTGCATTTAAACTGACAAGAGAAAACTCACATCACCTGCCGTGATGGACCTGACTTGTTATTATGGTGCTAATGACATTAGGTTGAATAGCCTAAGTGTGGTCAGCCTCGTCGAGTGGTGTAACGACACCAAGCGCTTTGCTCCTTTATGTGGATTAATCCGAAACCGCAACGTGAAAGCCTTGAGTTAAATTATTTTGGTCAAACGAGGGTAAAAAAACCAACCAATGAATAAATAAACCACGACTATCACACATACCACACTGGCCGCGGGTAGAACTACGCTACTAACACTCATGGAAATAGTCTGTAACTAGAGAGATATCAGAAGAACAGTTAGCAGAGGGCCCATTGTGATATTTCCCAGCTGCAAGAGGAGTCGAGTGGGCTGAGGGAGAATTAAAAGCATTACAGGATAATTATCAGAACTCTAACAGGATAAGATCCTTTTCTAAAAAAACAAAAAGGCTAAATTCATCTCATTCACATCCTTTTCATGCAATCAGATTGAAACTTAAGTTCAAGTTCAACTTGAACACTATGGGCAGGTCTTGGCTCCATACGCACATGGATCTATTTGGCCATAAGCTTATTACGGAAGGTCAGCAAGTCCCTCTGCCACGTGTTTTCAGCCACGTAAGAAATGGTGAAGAAATGTTACACCTCGTTCAGAAGGCATTAGTATGTTCCTCTGCGGGGCGGAGGGGAGATTTAGTTTTAGACGATTCAGCTCGCTTTAACTCGTGCACCTTATGTTTCTTAACGGAAATATGCCATCGAAATTCCACAGGGGGGAAAAGGTGGCTCTGATATTTCAAAGTTTATGATGACCATTTTTAATTGATCATTACCCTCCTATTGCGTTTGGTGTCCCTTATTGTAAGGCAATCTTTCGGGAGGCACTGGGAACTTCTCAGGAAAGGAGGCCTGGGTTTGAGCACAGGGTCGGCCGAAGGGGAAAGGTCCCCGCTTTTCAGTCCCTTTGTACTGAGCTGACGAGCACGTCCTGACAGGGGTTAACGTACCGTAAAGAGGTTAAACAAACGGACATTCCCGTTAGATATCCTCCACACACACACGGCCTTATAAAGTGGAAAGACTGACAGTGGTGGTGTCGGCATTTAACCAGGGATGGAAGCTTCATTTTTAAGCTTCACCACCTTTACACGTTTATTCTTTGTTTGTTAATAAATTCCGTTTAGTCCTAATACAACAAGCTGTTTTGCTGATTTTTTTAATTTCCACTAGATTTTACATGTTTTTTTTATATACACGGTGATATTAGAGGACATTTATGTATTCATTTATTTTCATAGAACCATTTTCATTTAACCCCACACGTGTTTGGCAAAGTATCTACTGAGCTGTTAACAAATTGATGCCAGACATTAAAAAAAATATCTGAAATCATTACCTGCTAAATGAATTTAAGATGATGCAGCCTATTAATATTTCTAATTGCGCCAGTTTTAAGTTTAAATGATACAGTTTAACAATATTCTACTAACAGAGTAAGTAGACTTTAAATGATAATAATATATCAGATTATTAATATTAGATTAGTTTGTCTTACGTATTGGTAATGTGTCATTTTGTGTTGCAGATTTATTTGAATGTTTTATATTCTTTGTCAGAGAATGCAAAGAAGAAAATAAATGCCGATGTTTACCCAGTTTAGCCGTCGCCTATCAGTGTAATCCAGTTTGTGTGCAATAAAAAGGACCTGTGGTCAGAATCCTTGGACCATTTGACTGGAGATACGAAGGTCTTTATCATTAAATGTATTGTAACATACATAAAACAAACTGTATTCTAATGAGTGGCCCACTGACACAAATCCATGAGGCAGAATGATCTAGAAACTAGGTTAAAGCAGGCTCTCAATGCATTCTTCATGTAATGACAAACATGCACATCACAAACAGCAAACACGTGGAAAAGCATTGTGAGCATTTCTTAAAACAAGATACTATAGAGTATGTTCTTTATGCGTTTCTTTCCCCTTTGTAGAACATTAACAAAGTTTGCCTAAGAAGAACAATGCGTGAGGGGTAAAACTTTAGATTTTGGATACAAATATGAATGTGCAGACTTGAAATCCCAGTATAGTAAAAGTGAGGGTCAAAATCCCCAAACTCTCTAAAATCCGAAAATCTCTTCCAAGCATTCCTCATTGAGAAGCTTGAGCTGATACGGAGCTAAAAATGCTAAGTTCTGGCATTCGTAGGCTATATGCTGTTGACTTCCACTGAGGGAAAGAGAACAACAGAGATTATGGGCAATTAAAGCCCACTTTATGCTGGTCTGCTGGCGTCACAAAGTCTGGCCTGGAATGCTCACCTCGGCTAATACTATCAATGAGACCAAACTCTGCAGCATCAACTTATTATGTACTGTGAATTATTAATGCCAGAGCTAGCACGGCTAGCTTAGCTGGCTTGCCAGATAAGGAAAGCAAGTATGCAGGGACTTTGTTAGCGCTGCTGAATACTTATATACCGCAAGGTTTGGCAAGATCCGGAGCAGTGAGAAGAGATGAGAAGACGTCTTCAGACTTCCGTTAAACACGCTAAAAATGTGTATTTTAAAAGTGCAAATCAGATTTCACAGAGCTGGAGAATCCATTCTGCTGTTATTAGTTTAGAATTAGTGACACAATCTGCTTTGCTCAGCTTCCAGCATGCAGTTAGCTTGCCAGCAGAATATTATCTGAAAGTAATGACAGCTTCTGAAATAACTGCAAGGAGACTGTTTTGGCTGTTTTCTAGTGGTGCAAGGTGGATTTGACATGAACTGCTGTGATGATGAATGACTACTGGAAATGTATATCATATGACCTTAAGGTGCATTGCACTCTATTAACCATTAGAGGGCCCCCCACAAACCCAAGTCAAGTGACTGTTATTAGGTAGTAGCTCTCAGATCTCTTACAAGCCTCATTAATGCTTCGGTGCGTTTTATTTGCTTGTGCCCCACTTATCTCATTGCAGAAATAAACAAACAAATGTCTACGTGTTTACTGTGTGTTTGTATTCATACTGTGCCTTAAATACAAGTCAGCTGAGGTCACTATACTGTACGTCAATGAGCCACTATGAAGACCTCTTAATGTAGAGAGAGCTGTGAAATGCCCCAGAGGAGATACGTGCCTTCCTGTCTCTGCCCGCCTGTCTCACTGCCTCCAGTGTAATGAACTAGGTCAAACAGTCTCCACTTTCATTGACTGTAAAATCCCTACTGAGAGCAGTAGAGTCCAGAGCCATTAATATCACACTTCAAGAAGTAGTGGCTCTTATAAAATGGTGATTAGACCTGGGTCCACTTCAAAAAACAAAGAGGCTGCAGAGGAGATATGTTAATAATGATCAAAGATATTTGAAGCAACGATGTACTGTGTATTAAATGATTTTCTGTCAATAGAAATCCCTGCATAAGATATAAATTCCAATAATATCTGAACAGAACTAAATGGAATTGATTATGGCTGTAATCAAGAGTACAGGAAAATGTTGTATGTTGTTTTTGTGTGAGACTTTCATAGTGTACATATGTGTTACTTACAGTCAATTTGCTTTACAAAACCATGCAATTTAGCCCGGCTGCCACCTCATAGAGGACTTCTGCTTTCTCTTGGATGATAATAACTATGTGTTTCGCCGCTTACAGGCCTGGCTGCACCGAGGGCTGGAAAACACTCACCACGGCCAACTGGAGAAGCATGCTCAATTTGATGCAGCTGTCTCCCGGAGCACATGCTGATGATGTGATTTTGTGTGGTGAAACTGTATTTCAGAGCCGTGGTGGTGTGGAGGGGGGCCATGGCTGTGCAGCAGGCCGGCAGGCCATATAAAGCAAAGGGCATGCCAGGCTGGATGAGGATCAGAGGAGGACGAGAGAGAGGAGAGAGAAAAATGAGAGTGAAAAGTGAGAGAGAGGCCTCTGGGTCTGGACTGTCGGCCCCCGGAGCAGGGGGCTCTGGCCGGGGTGCCACATCGTTCCGACGGCCTGGTGTACACAGAGAAACCTGATCTAATTTGGAGTTTTAGCACACACAAACACATCTTTCTTTTTAAAGAAACAACATCAAAGAGCCGTGTAAAACACAAGATAGACATAGTAGTAAACATAATATGGTGTAATATGTGATGATGAGTGATAAACAGTGGTGGGAAGTAAGAACATTTCCTCAAGTACAGTATTTAAGAACAATAGTAAGGAACTGCAACATTTTCACTCACAGCATTCATCTGACAGCTATAACTAATAGTTACTCTACAGACTGCCATTTTAAATCACGCATATCAGCCCATAAAACAGAAAAATGCACTGTGTTGTCAGAGACTGAACCATTTGTTTCAAACCTTTCTGGTATTTAAGCCCTTGCAACAAAATGTCTATGAGTTGTAATCACAAGTTGAAATAACGGAGAGCAGAAATGATCCACCGAATCACAAAAACAGCAAAGATTAGAGACATGTCCAAATAATTCACACAAATGTGTGGAAAACATTCTATGTTCTTTATTCCTCTCCAATGAACGGTCACACGACCCTTCAGATTTATCCTGTGACCCTTTTGAGGGGGTCCGACCGTAGGTTGGGAACCAGTGGACTAAACTACTGACCTGCATAAAAAGTAGTTAAAACTAGCTCCACCTCCACCAAGCTATAACAGAGAAATGCTGCTAACACACTGATGCTTCAGCACTAATATAATAATTTAATTTAGTCGCATGCAATTGATCAGTCACTGTGGAATGAGTACTTTTAGCTCATAATACTCCTGCACTTTGTACCGCTCGTCTTTACCAGCTGCTAATCATCGGACGATCAGTGTTCTCCTAAACCTTTAGGAGAGGTGCCCGTTTATTTACTAGAATATGACAACCCTCTGCATATGTGCAGCTGCACAAAACCCCTGGCAACCATGAAAGGCTGTCATGTGCTTGGTTTCAATTGAATATTCAACTTAACAAAAGTAATGGATGTTTATACATTTTAGCCATCTTCTACATTACATAATATGTGAGCAACAAATCAGAAAAGTAACACTTAACAGAAAATAAACATCTCACATTTTTCTTAAGATTGCCAAGAAGCTGCAATTGTTCTATGGTGTGATTGTGGGATTATTTATCAATTATTATAAACTATATCCTAAAAATAATTTCCATTTATCAAGTGTTTAATAGGATATTTGTACAAAAGGGCTAACATTTATTAATTATAATTACATTAAGACAGACCCTGGAGGTTTTCCCAGTATCTGAGATTATAGAAGAGTTGTTGGCGATTTTCTGCACCTCATTAAAGTTCTATATTAAATGGCAGTAACAGTAGAAATAATAATACACATTATAAACGTCTGTGCATACATCTCAGGCTCAAAGCTACAATCCTTTGCCTTTAAACAGTCTGCTGCTGTGCTCGCGAGAGAAACGCAGGGCTTTTTGGACCTCGTGGGGGTAGACCACGAGACACAAACAGCATTAAAGGCGCGTCAGCCAACGCGTTATTACGTCTCTTTATTGAGCGGGATATTACAAGACAGGTGCAGCGCTGGGCTCCTCAACACGTGGCTCGTGTCACTGTTGCCTGCGCAGAGTGTTACGTTGAAGAGCAACATTACCGCTGATCCTCTGTCAAAAGGGTAAGTCTAGCCTCAGGGAGGGGGGGAGAGAGAGAGAGAGAGAGAGAGAGAGAGAGAGAGAGAGAGAGAGAGAGAGAGAGAGAGAGAGAGAGAGAGAGAGAGAGAGAGAGAGAGAGAGAGAGAGAG
>JAVQJD010065987.1:0-24692 GCA_036023655.1 Nannoperca australis | reverse complement strand
AGATCCAGACTCCACAGCGCCGGAGGCAGAAATACCTGCAGAAATCTTTGGGAGAGAGAGAGAGAGAGGGGGACGAGAGAAGCACAGCTAGGGGAAGAAGGTGAATTTGTGACGAGCATGATAACTAAGCACACATGAAATATTCCTGTTTGTTTGCTTTGGCAAACCACAGTCATCACACACGACGACGGGTCCATGCCTAGTTCCCAGAACCTTTTATTATCGTTACAATTAGCAAATAAATTAGATAATTCTCATTCATGGTAAGAAAACTATTTACCGTGTTTACAGTCAGACTAGTTTTGCAAGTGTAGTGTAAACGTTGTTACCAGCACATGCAGTTCCTGTAAACTATCAACAGGAACAAGGAAAGTGAAACTCACGCAAGCCAGAAAATGTGCACTGCCTTCTGTGGGTATCAATTTTCCACACACCCGTATCAATGTAATCATTTCAACAGGCGTTGTCCTTTCATAGACAAATACCAGACCTGCACTGACATCACTGGCTGTGGTGCGTTCCTTATACTACACGAGATTTAACCCCATTCCTGCAACGCCACAGCATTAAATAAATATCATTAAATAATTAAATATCATGTTTTTCATATCTGACTAGAAACGTATTGGATTTTTATAGACCTGTTTATTCACCTAGTCTACTTAGAGTAAACCTTACTGAAACTAAGTTCAAAAGATGAGAAAGAAATGGAGCAAACTGTACTTAATAAAATTTGTCAGCAGAGGTCGCTGTTGACACATGCAACCTTTCCAAAATAGAGGTTAAAGTCTTGGCAAAGGTCAGCGCTGGCTGGTCCTCATGTTTAGCGGTTTCTTTCTGCACAAAACTCCTTCAAAATGTGAGTCAGCCGCTAAGTTATTAGTTACTTTACAAATAAAGAATTTACATTGTAATACATTATTTATATTGCACTAAACTACTGAACTACATAAAGTTAAAATTAGCTCCACCTTGCCAGCTACAAAAGTAAAATGCTCCCTACACATAAATGCATCAGTGTTACCAATCTAATTACATCATCTGTAATAACAGTAACGGGCTATTTTTATGTGTAAGTGTATTTTGTTCTGTATTTTTTACTTGAATAGTATTTAGAATTGTGGAATATGTAAGGCACCTGAACCTCAGTTTACTGAAGCACCAAGATCTAAGGAACTAGCCATGAACTGTCACTACTCCCACATGTATCGAGTGGTGGGAGGAAATCTTTCATCTGTCATGGGCTTTTCTAACTTCCTTCCCTATTGTGTAGTTTTAGTGGTTTATTTTAGGTGTCGGTGTCAGAAGTCATCTCTGCCGAATATGGAACACCCGAACACCCGTGGAGCCATCGTGTGTGAATAACTCACTGAATTTGGATGACAAAGAGAGCTTACGGTTAATTGGTAGTTAGTATGTAAAGTACAGTAACAAATATTGTTTTCAGTGAAGGAAGATGTTACACAGCTGTAATATTTACACATGTTCCTGGGACAGAGGATCCTACAGACTATTTCCCCCCACAATGCACTCCCAGTGGTGTTTTCATCCCCACAGGCAGGAAGAAGAAGAGGTTATCAAAGTACTTCCTCATTGGGTGTCAAGTAAGTGTGACCTGGGAAATACAGAGGCAAGATGGGGCTGTGCAGGAGCTGTCTGTTTCCTCTCTCCACACGGTTTACAGGACACCGGAGTGTAAGCCGGGTCCAGGATAAAACAAATGGACTTCTTTTGCCCCAAAAAACTGTGGTTATAAATTCATTTCAGAAATGTTACATCCATTTCTGAATTATGCATTGCAAGTATGTGGTGTATTATGATTTCATTTACACAGAACATTATTTCTTCTATGAAAATGCATTAGTGTTTTTTTCCCCAAGCTGTACTGATGGTAATATACTTGCGTGTTCTTAATTGGATACAATATAAAAATCACATTACTGTCCAGTGAAACCTATTTCACATCATAAGAGGATGCAGTATTTCATCACATTTGTACAAGAGAAAGAATCTTTGACTGTATTAAAGCTAAAAAAATATCCACAACATTAGCATTTCACAATCCCAAGCGGCATGCACACACTTGTACACTAATTATTTCATCATTTTTATGGACCAAAATATTTACACCACCAACAACCAAGGGGGAAAAAATCCCACTTTTTTAATTTTTACTTATCTTTTCATTTATTTTGGCTCAATATTGGGTCGAGCCACAGGTGTTCGTAGCCGTTTACTGGTTTTTGTAGTCGGAGCTGTTTTCCAGAGCCAGTCCATCATCTCTGAGTCAACTTTTGAGATGATTTAATTGGACCTGTGGGTAGGATGGGCACATTCAGTGGTGAGTCTAGCAGATGGTGTTTTGAAATAAGGTTGTTTCCATGCCTCACATATACATTCTCGATTCAGTGTTTTTATTATTAGGATGCAACAAAATATGCCCTCACAGATTGGTGCTAACTTCGAGTGCATAGTTTGAAATGTTTGAAACTAGGGCTGTGGGTTCTTCCAAGTCAGTAAGTGAATCAAGTTTGATATCCCCTTAAATATTTACGGCCTGGTGTGCTCAGAGCCTGTGATTAGAGCCTCTTTGATGTCTGCTTGATCAGATGATATCAACATGTTGCGTTTGTGAAGAGACCAAAGTCTAATTAGTGGTTCCTCTCAGAAAGCTGCCTGTGTGTGTTTGTGTCATTTAGAGAGAAATAGTGTGGCACTATTTTATTTTTTCCAATGAAACCATGATTAGGTAATGTCAGACACAGAAATGACTTCCTTTCTAAATGATTTAACAGATCAAACGCTTAAAAATATATTCTAATATGAAATACACTAATACTAAAGCATATGTACTAAATTATCTCACTTAAATGGATCAAAGCCTGCAGACTAGTTCAGGAAGACAATTCCATCACTGCTACAGTCAAATGACATACTTTTCTCTACGTAAATTCAATTCACCAGCACAAAAATCCTGCATGACAGTATTTTATCAGACTGATACTTCATGACTTCTCCTGATTTTAGGAGAATTGCTTATGAACACGATTTTGAACTCATGAATACTACTAAATATGATGCATTACCTGTGCTCGGGCTCTCAGAGACCACAGCTGTTAAACATAGTTAAATACAAAGGATTTTCATATGCTCTATATTTTGATTGATACATCCCTAACAGGGAGTTAGGGGTCTGTGGGATCCCAGACCACGAGGAAGTAAAGCCAGTGTCAACAAAGCACTCTGCTCACTCTTTTTTCTCTTCTAAGTAACTGCTGCTGCTGCTGCTGCTGTCCGGCTCATTTACGAAATCTGCTCTAAGTGTGCTGTGAACACTTGCCGCTGCCTGCTGCTGCCGTTCATGTAGAATGGACCTTTTTCCCAGCTGACTTTTTGGCTCGTCATAGCAGGAAAATCACAGGTGGAATATATAAAGTTAACAATGGCTTATTTTCCCAGTGGAAGACAGCCATCGTTACCTAATTTAAAAAATGTATGCTGTGAAAAAGGTCTGTTTTATTTTCTAGCTATGTTTTGTTGTGTAATTTCTGGTCGTATGCTGCTACATCTACCTAGGTGCATGATTACCTTTGGTATTTATTGAATAAATGTGCTGTAATTTCTTCACACTTTATTTTTATAGTGGTGAAATATACTTGTTAGGGTATTGAGTGCTGGGGTTTTGTGTCATGTTTGTTGCCTTTTTTAGGGGATTCCTGAAAGATGTCAACCCAGCTGAGAGCAAAAGTCATGTTTTTATTATGGAAAAAGGTTCACTTTTCTTTACAAAACACAACACGTTTTCAGCTACACAGTTTCTATAATTTAACCCAACATCACAATCATCAAAAACATCTAACGACATTTTAAGAAGCTCTCTCTGTGTCACAAATCCATGCGACAGGAATCACAACCTGATGTCCCTGAGCAGAGAGAAGGAAATATCAAACATTTTAATATAATTGTCATGTAGCCTACTGTAGCCTATCTACGTGGAGGAATCAGAGAGGGCGGGCTACTGTGACGGCGATGGCACAGTGTTGGCTTTTTCCACATAAAATAACATGTATTAATAAATTAAGTTTGATCATTTGATCACATGAAGTAAAACATCTTCATTTGACACAAGGAACACAACACATAAGTGACAACAGTTCTTGCTTGGCACGAGAGGCGTAAAGACTCAATTCAAGCTTTGGCACCACTGAGGCGTTTTCTCGTGATCTGTTTTCATTTTTACAGTCACACGCATTTAAAATGCACCAGGTGCAAACAATCTTCAGTGACTGGGACAACAGAATGTGATTGGCTATGCATTATTCTTGCAACTGACTACACGGCACTATACTATTGGGTGTTACCAGAAGATGTTTTAGCACTGGCATGCTTTTAATCTTGTGCATTTACGGTGTTAACTGTAAAAGCTGAAGGCGAAAGGACCATGAGGGTCATTAATAAGGGTTTTCAATTACATTTTGTACTCAGCTCATTCTGTACTCATTTGCATTGGGCTCTTATAACATTGTTGGACTCATGATGGACAGTTTAAAAGAAAAAAGGATCAAATGCAGCAGAACCAGAGAAAGCACTTTTTTACCCCTCGATTCTTCCTTGTTAAAACCTGGTGCCTACATTACCCACAATGCAACTCCACTGACGACAGTTTGGGCAGAGATTCGGGTGTGTTATGCTAATAGCAGCTAATGTAGCCTCCGGCCGCTAGCCTCGAGCAGAGATGAGGAGTGGGCTACAAGGGTTTGGTAAGCTCACTCCACAGCCTCAGATTTTTTTCATTTTCAAACTTGAAGTCCTCAGACTCATCCGACGCCGACTCAAGTGACATCACTTGAGGCAATTTTTCAGACTCCCTCTGGAGCCACAAAAGGCTTTAACAACTTTTTCTTTTTCACACAAGTAGTAGAACTCTCAAAGACCTGTAAACAGACTTTGATGTGTAAATGGGAACCAGCTGACATCATGAAAGACACTCATTGACACATCAGTGCTGACTTCAAAACCAATTCTGCAGAAATGATTATTTAGATACTTGTACTACATCCTCATTCAAGTTAAGTGTTTTAAAACTTACCCATGATGGTAAAATGATAATCAGCTGATTTTTGAGACGTTTGTACTCAAGATTGTTTTCTTTTGGACTTTGCAGTTTTTTGCTTTTGACTTCAGTAAACCATTTAACAAATGAACATTGCTTTATAAAATGTAATAATAAAAGGTGACATTAGTCTTAGTCATTTGAGCCACCATACAGCACTGGTGGTGACATTATCGGGAAGAATTCTTACACACTTGAGTCCCAAACATGCCAAGCCTCAAACTGTCTTCCACAAGGATCACAGGCCACAACTCTAAAGAATGTGTCCTTCCTGTCTCGTAGAAGGAGCCTTTAGCCTCCAGCTCTTTCATATCCTATCCTGCTCTATTCTCCAGAGGACACTACGTCGTCGTTAAGGGGAGAGTGCAGCAACCCTCTCAGTTCCAAGGCCGCTCTTCTCCATGCCGAGCCCATGCCTAATCCCGAGTCCCTGCCTCTCCATGATGTTCCACAGCTTGCGCAGGTTGGACTGGGTAATGACATCATCCGGTTTGAGCTGTAGTGCACGCAGGTAGTTGGCCTCCGCCTCGGGAAGTTTCCCATTCAGGTGGAGGATGGCACCGAGGTTCATCAGAGCAGCTGGGTACTGTGAGAGGGCACAGGGAGAAAAGGCTCAAAACAGTAGAAAAGGAGGCATAGAGTGGTGCATAATGCAATAATAAGTTCTAATGTCTTTAGGGTGTCAACTTACAAGAACACTGCAACAGTGTCAACCTTGGATTTATCTATCTGGACAAACTATTTTAAACGTGCCCTTCTCAGTCCTACATTTGATGCAGACAGCTATGTGAGACATACACACTTTTTAGGAAGCCTGCCAGGCTTTTTATGGACGGCAGATTAAGGCAAGGAAATAAATTAGCTGAAGGCCAAGAAAATCAAAAATGAATTAAATTAACCCTAATGCAATCTCACAGCACAGTAGGAGACATGGGCAAAGACAAAAGTGTGTCCTTTGACAGTGCCACAGCGAGCATAAAGGTATCTACAGATGGTATGGGAAGTGAATATTAAGTATTTTCATATATGAATGAACAAACCCATTTGGAGGTGTGTTTCTGGAGTCCTGTTTAATAAAACCCCATCTTTTGAAGTGGAAGTTTGAAGTGAAACCATCTGGCCCTGAATTGCGTACCAGAAATCTACAAAATCCAGGCCATAGACATGACTCTCAGCAAGCCATAACTAACAAACACATCCAAATGTCATCCTAAAAGTCATTAGCACCTCATCCCCCAAACCTGGCCTTGTTCCCAGGGCCGCGTCCCCACTGCATGACATATGGTTAGCAACTTGGCAACTTAGTTCACAGATTTTCTCTCCCCAAACAGTTTGTCTCTTCTTCATGCTAATATTTCACTTGTTTACATTCCTCTTCTCAAGCAGTGTTAAAAGACTAGCCTTGGGAGTGGGAGCATGTTTTTTTCCACCTAATCAAATGAACACTTGCTTACGGAGCTGGGATATCTCAAGTGGTGGCCTGGAAGAGGCTGGACAATGAATGAATTAATGCAGCTTCACAGAGAGGAGCTGCAGTGCAGTACTGCCACCTCTTTCTCAGTGGGTTTGTATTTATCACCTAGTGCAACAAATGAATGCATCGAGCAGTTACATTTCAAAGTGCTCCAAACTCCTGTTCTGCTTTGTGTAACACTGAGGCACTTTGTGAGCAGCCGAGACATACTAAGCTAGATAAATGAGTATCCCTTTGTCATTCTAAACAATTGGGTGATATAAAGACTCGGCTAAATCATTAGAAATGAAGTCATGTTTACATGTGTTCTGTGAACAGGAAGGCCGCTAGACAGTAAGTCAGTTTTTCCTCTTTTTTTTGCATTTCTACTGACTGCAACAATTATTTTTGAAGTTGAATTAGGTCTTGCTGTAATACATTCATAGTGATGAAATGGATCTAAGCTCTTGACCTTCAGCAAGTTGGATATATAGTATTTTTTAGATAGCGTCTGCCTCTGATCTTCAGCATTTGAGATACACCATGCCCTATGAGCTGCAGTGAACCATTATCATATTTGCTTAAAAGTTATAATCGTGCCAAATCAACCAGGACAGAAATCTTAAGAATGACCAATTTCCACATTTAGTAAACATCGCCTATTCTGCCTAAATTTGAGTTGAACCTCTAAATAAAGCATTTCACTCTGTGTGCGAAACTGCAAAACTTGCACCTTCCTCTGGAGGCACACAATCATTGCCTTTCTCAGCACGAAGAGCCAGCGCTGAATCTTTCATGACCTGAAAGCTATTGGATTAAGTTGATCTTTGAGAGACTGTCATTCACTAAGCACACGTGCGCAGGAAAAATGTCATAGACAAGAGGTGCTTTACTCGCGACAAATGACAAGAGAAGCCCTCAGCGCGTCTGATTGTGCACGTCGAGGCTTCTAGACTGTGAATTATAATTACTGTGACTTTGAGGTGGCTTATTTTTCACAGAATAAAATATAAACACATGGCTTTTCAAATTAAAACGGACAACCAGCATTCTTCTCCTCTAGGGCTTTGCTCAGCTTTTTAGGCTTAAACGGGATAGAAATAGACGGAGCAGATGCTATAAAGCAGTGATTCCCAACCAGTACTCCTTCCCCGTGGGCAATTTCTGCAGATGCCGGGGGTACATGAAAAAACTGCAGAATAACTAATTTGAAAATGACAATAAATATATAAATATGTGTTGCCATTGAGAGTGTGTGAACTAGTTAGCAAGCTAACAGAAAGGTCTAACAGCTAGCTAAAAGTAAATGGTTCAAATAGATAGCTAAAAGTATGGTTAAAAAGATAGCTAAAAATAATAGATAAAAGGTGGAAGTAGTAAGTAATATATACATGGTTGGAATACATAGCTAAAAGTACTGTAATAGATAAATGGTTGAGATAGCTACGTAATGGATAAACAGTAGGATCAGTTAGCTAAAAGCAATGGATAAATAGTAGCTAGAAGCAAAGATAGAACACACTTGGAACATATAGAGTGGCGTCCTGACTTCTTCTTGAAGATGAAAGTCCAACCCTTTCTCTTGACTGAACTGGCAACATAAGTCGCAGAGCAGAGAGTCAATGAGCAGACTAACATGACGAATGACTGCAGGAAGCTCCTTCTAGGTCTAGTCTAAAAACACAGGCAATGACTGTCCCCCACACCAGTCCACGCACCCTTTTCCTTTGAAGTGACTGATTACCACAGGGCAGAAACAGGATATAATAGCCCCCAACTTCCTTAACCACATGTGCTGACATCAAGAGACATGATATCCCACGAGGCTCTGTCTGTCTAACTATACTGTGAAGATCAAGTATTTACTCTGAAGCTGAATATGTGAAACCAATACCAGGCGACAGTTACCAGTGAACTCTTTTCTCTTTGGGATTTCTGTGTTTGCATAAGCTTGTCGAGGCAACGGCGAACAGAACACAGATTCCATTTTATATTCGGCTGTATCGCTGTTTGCCAGAAACAACAGTACTATTACCCACTGTCCAAATGATGGGTAATACATAGTATGTTGTAAATTGAATTTACGGTGCAGGCGTGTGTGTGCATTTCTATGATAAGTGCAAGCAGGCCCACCAGTCAAGTCCAGGTACTTACATCTGGTCTGAGGCTGGCTGCACGCTCATACTGCCTCTCTGCTGCCTCGTTTAGACTGGCCTGTCTGAAGAGAAAGAAAAACAGAGAGAAAAGAAGAGTAAAAATGTGATGATACAGATTAAATTAATAATACCGTACTAATACAAATTACTGATAATTGTATTCATTCATTATTGTAGAGCTAATCATATGAATTACTGTAATTGGAGCAATTTGTTAATTTTACTCTACATAAAGATATGCTTTTAGGCAATTTGAAATTAATTTAGAATTTAATTATTCATGCCAAAATTGTGTTACTCTTGTTCCTGCAGACAATGTTTCTCACCAAGCTATAAACAAGAACTAGTATTCAGAGATTGCTAAATAAATGAATCAGTCCATAAAGTTACATAATAGCTAACAGGTGGTACAGATCCTTCTTCAGCTGCAGCAATGATGAAATATTTTTTAGATATACTTGTAAAATACTCTGTCTTGTTTACGTTCTAATAAAATCATTAGGAAACAATATTCTGTGTCAAGTGATTAATTTCTTAGCTGTGTAATAGCTGTGATAATGCCGCGCCAAAGTTATTAAAGCCAAGGAAACCATTCTTTTCTGACATGGTAATAAATATTTATAAGACTGTGACTTGAATAAAATATGCCTTGCAAATGCATGCAACACTTTATCAGGATTCAGTGAAGTTCATACTATCATGACTGTCATAGTCGTCATGTTATAGTTATAGTGTGCTTCCTTGGTCTTTGTTTTGTTTGGTCAAGTGCTGAAGAGTCAATAAAGACAAATAAAGACAGGAAGTCAGGTTTTTAGGAAAGTAAGTAGATAGAGGGTAAGGTCAGTCATTCACTTTTATCTCAAATAGAAACATGTTAAAACTAACTGCCTCAATGGAGAAACCGCATACCAGAATACCAACACAATATATGAATCATAATACAATAAAGTTTAGGCCAAGCATTTAAAAGAAAACCTTCCATCAAACTGGATTATCAGTGCATTATTATAATACTAGTTATGGTAAAAAGTGTAGCTCATCTTTATTATCACTGAAGCATCTTGAAACCTTTAATCTTTAAATCCAGCTGCTGACAGCTGTGTGTCGCCTTCATTAAACACTAATCCTAATCGGTTTGGATTTATGTCACAGTCGGTCTCAGGAGAAAATACCCAGTTGGAGTAGAATACAGAAGAATGATCTGTCATTTAGATTTACTCTTACGTTTCCAAAAGCAAACCTCAGCCAAACCCAGAGACTTTCAACTTTTTTACAAAGCCTCTGTGGTGCTGCATTTAGATCAATGCTAGAGAGCAGTGATGGATTTTCCAGATATGTAGAGCAAAAAGGAATGAAGGCACATTGCTCCAATATTTCCTTGAGTTGCTGGGAGTAGAGGACATTTGCAGTCCCTTTCGACACGTTTTAAGACTTATACGCTGTCTGTGCACATGCTTGCCAAACCTTGAGGGAAAACTCTCCAATGGCTTCTTTACAAGCCCTGGACTGAAACATTGCTATGATGGACTGAAACTGTACTGCTGTTTATATGTGTTAGACATAATAATCTTTATGGCAGCTATTTCCATAGGGAGGACATTTCAGTTTTTTTTTTATAACATTGGTATAATTTATTTTTCAAAGATGGTTATTAAATGGCAGTGGTACAGAATAAACCCACAAATGGTAAAAGTAGCACAGCAGCTAACTCTGTAAATACAGGATTTCAAAAACCTCAACATTTCTTGAAACATACAATCATCCAATTCTCTGTACTGTGTGCTTTTTCAAGTGGGGAAACTCTGCTTGCAAGTTGTGGTGTTGTTGTACAGTATGGAAGCAAGTTTAGCCAACCTGAGCATGTGAGCAGCACTGAAGACCACATCAAACTCGGAGCTGTCCAGCTCTGCAGCTCTCTCCGCCATCTCCGCCGCCTCGCCAAGACGAGATTGCTCCAGCAGAAACTGACCTGAAGAGAGGGGAGGCAGAGGAAGTGCACTTATTTCTAGGTGTGAATATCAGTTCTGTTTGGTATTTTTGTAGCCATGCTAGTAATATGAATTTAGAGATGGCAATGTTGTTCTGTCAGTCTATTGCTTGGTTGGTTGGTCCACCACTGGTCCAGACTGAAATAATGGATTAGGATAAAATTCTGTACATATATCGAAGGTCCCCAGAGAATGATTCCTAATCACTTTCAGGATCACTGTCTTTCTCCTCTAGGGCCAACAACAGACTAACATTTTTGGCTTTTAGTAAAAGATCTCCACGTCTACTTGGCGGATTGCCACAAATGTTTTTACAGGTATGCATGGTCCCCAGAGGATGAATCCCTATGACTTTGGGCATCCACTGAGTTTTCCTCTGGGGACACTATTTTGTAGTACTACCGAGATCCGGAATTCATGGCAACCAATCCCTTACCCCCTCAAGAAGAACTGTAATATCTAGGAGATCCCATGACTTTTCATCTAGCATCATTAGGTCAGGTCAAAAATGGAATAATCTGCGAATGTTAGCCTGCTAACATGCTAAACTAAGATGGTAAACAGTATATATGTTAAAAATCAATTAACATCTTTACATCTCAATTTACAGCATGTTAGCGTGCTGACATTAAATGTTGCTCAAACCGCCACAGACTCTTTGTCTTGTTTACTTGCAAACAGAGGGATTGGGTTTTGTTTGTTAGTTTGCCATCATTCACAAGTTCATGCTTTAGTATCATGTTGTGGCAAACTGATAGAAGTGTTATTGAGGGGAAAGCAAAAAAAGATGGAAAAGCTTTTAGAGAAGCTCTAAAGACGGAGATCGGCGACCTTTGACAACACAGATGAGACGGAAGTATTTCATGCATTTTCCTGTGGATGTCTGGTCCACCTGGTGTGGCACCCACAAGTGCCTGCCTCAGTGGCTATAAATGAACAGCCAAGCCCGGCCACAGAGGTTACCAAGTGTAGGAAGAGGGGAATGGGGGGAAGCTCCTTTGAAATGCCTTTCTGTTGCCTTTTCTTGTGCTGGAAGTGTGCTGATTAGACACCAGACTATTTAGAATCCGGTCGTACGAGGGACAGTTTGCATTAAAATGTGTTGCTGTGAACAATGGCAGGAAAGGGGGGCTTGTCTTAGCTATCACCCTCTGTGTCCTCGCTTCCTTGCACTCTCTTATATGTGTGTCTTTGTGTGTGCATCCGTTGTGTTATAATGTGGGCAGATATCATCACTCCTTACACGCTCACACCTGGAGCTCATCCAGTGAGCCCAGGATAGCTACAGCAGCCAGATTTGCGATAAAGGAGGGGACCAGTCCAAATAAACATCAGCTATAGCAAGAAGCTACAAGATAACATTGAAAAAAGAAAATATAGCCAGATAGGCAGAGAAGGGGAAACAGCGCCGTCCAAAGACAGCAACGCACCCCGCGTGCCAGGGACCAAACTAAACTCCAACTCCAAGATATCCAGCGCAGAGAAAGCACCAGGAGGGATGGGGAGAGATAAGGAAGAGAAAAGAGGGACAACGTACAATGGTGCTTTCTGCGAGAGGGGACAGATTTCATTTCGCATGAATATCCTGAAGATAGCAACATGGAGCAGCGAGAAGCCCGTTCCTCCAAACTGATATGAAACACCGCATTAACAGCAGCACGGGCAGAGTGTGGTATCATGTTTTATGCTCTGTTACGAATGGTAAACAGTGTAGTCTTATGCTGTCTCCTCACTCAGATAAACATAGCATACATTCCTGTTTGTATGTGTGTTTGCACCATCTGCAAAACCTCAAACACCTCCAGCACTCCCAGCACTGATAACAACAGTAAATTAAATGACTCAATGAATCATTCTGAGTGCTGAAACACATTACACACACAAAATTATTTTTTAAGAAAAATGATCAAAACAGAATGGTATTTGACACTTCCAAATGATTGCCTCACAGCTTTGGTTCTTTCCAAAGCTCTTATCAGGTTACACAAGCTATGAGCTTGGATCCAGGGTGGTTTTGAAGAGGACCCGGTGTATTTAATGACTCTGGGTCTGAGGGTGACGCTACACACTTTGGGTCTTGGATAAAAGATCCTAAGGACCCCTGCCTAATAATTATCCTGAGTACAGCTCACTGCAGCAAAGCCTGATCATTACAGTAAAGCCTATGGCACAGGTTTGGATAATCAGGCAGTTGGTAGAAAAGGACTTCAGATTATATTTTCATAGCTCGGTCAACCACAGAGAGACCTTTCTGAGGACAGACAATATTTTTATGATTTCAGTTTCAGCTTTCGAACAGGCTTTGCTAAAATATTTCTAACAGGGAAACCACTGATAGCTCTTCTTACCATAGTGCATATAGCAGTTTCCTTTTGTCGGGTCTAGTTGAATAGCTCTCAGGTAGTACTTCTCTGCTTCTGTCTTCTGCCCCTAAAAGGAAAAGGAAGGAAATATTTGATTAGGCCTCATATTTAACCTATATTTTTCTGGGGGGGGGGGGTCAACCAGAGGCCATCACTGAATAGGTCTTAAATAGGCAGTTTAACACGTTTGTTTGAATGCTTGGGCAGGCCGAGACTGAAACACACACAGATCCAAAAGTCACTTGTGTTTTACTGTATCTGCTATGAGTTATTTTAGAGCACGGACACGCATCAGTTGAGGCATGGTAACCCTGCTGTTAGGTTTCAGCAGGAAACCGATGCTCATAAAGATTACAGTACCCCACCTCCCATGCCTAACCTTTAAAGAAAAACCTGCAAGGTGTGTGTGTGTGTGTGTGTGCGTGTGTGTGCATGTGTGTGTTTGTGTTTCATGCTTCAGCACTGATTGCTTCCATATTGCCAATAGACTTGCCATGCAACAAGAAATGAGAGGACTGGGCATATTAGGTTTGCTTCATTAGCTTTTTCCCATGCCCGCAATTGCTCTGAATGAGCGAATATCGGGCAGCGATGGCTGGTTTCAACTTTTCTTTGGCTCTTTTCTCTTTACATTCAATTAAATCTGCACCCCAGCCATCCATCAGAACTGTAAAGTAGAGTGGTTCAGTCCAGTGAGGTTGGAGCTAATTATCATATAACTGTTTAAAAAGTGCTTCAGGTCAATGTTAAAACAAAAAAAAGACTTCTCCAGTCTGAATATCTTGCAAACTTTTACCGTATGTAATCCTCTGTGTGCGCATTATTGAGTGGTCTTCCACAGTGAAAGGCAGTGGTTAGCATTAGTGCTGAATGCATCTGAATATACAGCGGAGTTTAAATTCATACATCCGCTTACTGTTGTCTGACCAGTACTGTCCCAAATGCATACCACGTCCTTCTGACTCTAGCTCTGACCAACAGCAGGGTCTAATGTTACACTAGATTCATTTGTAAGCACTTTGACCTTGGGAAGAATGAGGCAGACTAGTGCACTTGGTATTTGCTGAGAGATGAGGATGGGTAAAGGACTATCAGGTTCCGGCTTTATTATTGTGTGGATTTACTTTTAAAAGGAGGAGGAGAGGGTCACTTTGAAAGTTGATGAGTCGTAGCACTCCTAGTCTCAGAGAAAAACTGCACGTCGGGGTGAACCACAGTACAAGACTTCAGTTTGACCTTTCCTCCCTTGCGTCTGTATCGTCGATTGACTCCGGCAGGATGGCCAAAAATGTAGCCGATGGAGTGATTCAATAAGGAAGGAGAGTAATTGCATTATAAGCCTGTCCACTGGCCCATTGTCCGGGGTCCATCCAATCTCCTGTTCCTAAAGCCCTGTAGTAGCGGAGGGGGCCTCTCTGTGAGTCAGGACCCTGCATGGATCTGCAGCCCCCGAGCCTGAGGGAGCACAGCAGATGTCCAGCCATAACTGGGGCGACTCTAATCTGAACCTGTGCTTTAGGTGTGTGTGTGTGTGTGTATGTGTATCTTGAAATGGAAATGATCAGAACTAAGGTTTAAAGCCTGTGAGGGTTGCAGCTGCAAGTGTGTAAGGCACTGCAGGTTGATTGTGTCCTCACTCAGCACCCAAGGCAGTGGAAGGGAGGAGGTCAAACATCTCTAGAGGGGTTACAGAGGGCAGACAGTTCAACCTCCACGTATAAACTCGACTCAGCTGTGAACACATCTGTTGTTACATAGGTGTGTTTTTTTTGTGTTTATGGAATGGGAGGGGTGGTAGGAGGACAGGAAGTTGTTCTGCAGAGAAAAAACAACATTTGGGAGAAGTTGGGCAAACTTTCGTGCCCTTGATGTTTCCTACCACTCACACATATACACACAGTGAGAGACAGACAACACACAGATAATCTGGAACTCATCCAATCACAGAGGGATAGCTTTCATCCACACCAGACAAACTCCCCACGTCTGCGACCTTCAGACATCACATATGAATTTATGCAGCTACTATATAGCCGCTTTTTTTTAAAGCTTTTTTGGCATCAATCCTGGATCAGGGTCAATCCAAGGTCAAAGAAAAAGGTATTTATCGTAACACTTCAGCCTTAATTTCTTCTTTTATACTGTGTGATCCTCTATTCATCCAGCCAGTAGCGCTAGAGGTCAAACACCATATTCATGAACGCATCACAGTTCCTCTAGTAGACTTCTGATCAGGGGAGAAGAGTTTGTTTGGCAGGCACCTTTCAGTCAGGAACTCCCACCTTATAACAATTATCACTGTTTTTCAGGCTCTGCAGAGGAATCGATAGCATGGGTTCGCCGTGGTCCAAAGTCCCATAAGTCAGTCTATATGCATTATTCATCGTTCTACTCTGCCACTTCAGGTCCCCTTTAATTACACTCAGGTAGTTAACAGCTGCAGTCGTGACTAAGATAATGCTTTGATTTACCTCATGTTTCTTCCTGTGTGTGTGTGTGTGTGAGAGTCAGTAACAGGACTTACAATGATGGACAAGAGTTTGCCATAAGTGAGGTGGGCAGGGATATGGTCAGGCTTAGCTCTGAGGGACTCTTTGTACCAGTGGCCAGCATCCTCCAGCCTGTTCAGCCTCATGTAGGCCTCTCCTGAAACAGAACACAGATCGAGTCAAGACTAGGTTTTTAGGATAATTATATATATATATATATATATATATATATATATATATAAAGTTTTTTAATAAAAAACTTTTCAAGGCACGAGTATTGTATAAAGCATTTTTTTTTTTATAAAAAAAATATTTATTAAGGAAAGTTTTGGTGGGGACACAGAGTCAACAGCCCCTTTGGTTTAAGGCTGGAGCAGATCATGGCAGCGTATAGAGGAGGGCGTCTTGGCCTACCCAAGCGTACTAACATGTGTTGAACCACCTGTTAAAGCCATATATTCGCAAATGCTCTCAGCTGCCTGGTCACCCTGGTGTTTAGACTCCAGTATACCTGCTTGCAGCTCTAGTTGTTCGCATTGATAAAAAGCCAGCATTAACACGGCTTCTCAAAAAAATAACTTTTTTTCTAACAGGTGCAGGACAAATTAACTTCCGTAAAGTCTGCCTCTCATCCATAGGGTCAGCATTCCTCACATGCCCAATAAATACCGCAATGTAGTTCGAGCTGGAACAAAGTCTCTGAAAGAACAACTGTTAAGTTAAAAACTCTATGAGATCTCGTTTGATCTGAGGACATGCTGTTGCCCCGTGGGGTAAAAGGACATCGGTTTTAACAAAGAATCCCATGGACGTCACACTAATGCAAACACTGCCCTCCCTGCACCTGACAAAACACACTTTCAATTCTCAGTTAGCATGTCCAAGGAATTCTTTTGTGGACATCTCCCTGCAATCGCAACTATGCCATCAGGATGAGCTTCCAATAATGTAATTAGTGTTAGAATAACAAAGAGACGGATGTGATTCATTACATGGATTAGTTTCAGTCCTCTCCAAGAGGACACAAAGTCTGTGCACACATGTGTGAGCTACAGTGTTGGAATCAAACAGGTGGTTCAAGTCCTCTGAAAGTTTTTTTTGGCAAGGGGTTAATGTCAATTTGTTGAATTGAATTCAAAGCTCAGATAAAATGGAAACCAACATGTAAAATTCATCGCTGAAGCTCAACTGAAGCTCAAGCCAAACTTTTCCCAGGACTACATCCTTTCACTCACATAAAACCATCATCGCGTTGTTCTTCATTGTTGATGCAAATTATATTATACACATCAGATGGTTATGGTACCTCATCTAAATACAAATTAGCATTTCAAAGCAGGTATCGCCAAAGTAGTTAATATTTAATCCTGCAATTTTCTGCATCACGATTCAGTGTGAAACAGGCTCCAACTGTAACTTACCCATCATGTTGAAAAGGCTGTGTGGTGCAAACTGTCTGGGCATTTTCTGCACCGCTTCCCTGTAAACAGACAGGGCCTCCTGTAGTGGAGTGGGGAAAAATGTGAACTTAGCAAGTCCGTTTTTTGTTTTGCATCAGCATAATGCAGGCCTTGTAATTGATGAGGGACTTTGTGCAAAACAGGCTTTACTGTCTACACAGTTTTCTGTTCAATTCTAAAAGGTTGAGCTTGTAGTCCTATATTAAGAATAAGTGGTGAGTGATTAAATCATGTGGTCAAAGCTATTGTAAAAGGCAACAGAACAAGTTTTTTAGCCTAGTCTGATTATTCAGGTCTAGGACACAAAGCATATGAAGAAGCAAACAAGCCAACGCCCTTTGTCATTTCAGCTCCTAAAATACTCCCTTTGTTGGTTTTGCACAAACTAGGTACACTAACCTCCTGCTGGCCCTGTTCATGGAAGAGTTTTCCCAGGTTGTACAGGCAGCTGGTGACGGAGCTCTTGTGTGCGTGGGGGTCCTTCAAGTTCTCATCGGGAATGTCGGCACAAGTCAGAAAGGTGCGTTTGGCCTCCTCCAGGTTGCCCTGGTTCATCAGGATGATTCCTGTGTTCAGGTAGGCCGCTGCAGGGAGGAGGGAAAAATTATTAGAAGTCACAACCTGCCATCCAAATGCAAACAAATATACAAAACACAGGATTAGAAGCTGCTGTCACTCACATTCATTGATAGGTCTTTTAATACACAGGCATTAATACACCAAAGTCATTTTCTGATGCTGTTCAAGGTTTGTTTGTTTCTGTACTTTTGGTTAATACCGAATAAAAACAAGCTTATTTTCATGTATGATCAGTTTCTGATATGTGTTTTGATGTATTTGATTATTCTAGTAATCAACACAGCCAAATTATTACTGATTGAGTATTTAAGAGTGGAGAAGATGTCGAGGATCTACAAAGATAGTTGGGGAAGACGGACATGCAATAATACAGCCAAAGGACACAAGGCAGAGGTCAAAGGCAGATAAAATTACCATCAGAAAAGTATGTAAGAAATAGAAGTAAATTAGGCTAAAAGGAGATTGAGGTACGGAAGAACTGAAGAATACTTATCAGGTTGAAAAAACTGGTCTGGAAACCTGTGCTCATAAGATTGTCCTTGGTACAGTAAAAGATGGAACCTCATCTCACATGCGAGCACTCAAGTGTGAGATTGAATCTCCTCATTTCGCCGTCAAGCTGAAATAGCCTGAATGCGCCCCCCCGAGTGACCACGTGGCAAAAGAACATCTAATTCAGCATTAAAATGGGACCACGATGGCGATCCAATAACGCACCCCTGGCTCACATTTAATGAATCCAAACAAAGACGAAATGAGAACATCTAATCGTTGATAACTTCCCCTGATCGTGACCAGTCTAGTCATCGTGTATCGGCCACAAAATGAGGCTCTCTTTTTTTGAAGGCTACTTACATGCCAGTGTTGGCCGACTCCCGATGGCCAGTTTGTAATAATGCAGCGCTTCGGAAAAACGTTCATTCTCCTGCAGCAGCAAGCCACTAGAAGAAGAAAAAAAGTGAGACATTTTACGACTGCGTACCAGAATGTTAGTCTTGTTATTTTAAATCTGTGACGGTAAAGTAAGCTTTACCAAAAATCACAGAGTGATGTCAAAGTGATGAGGGGTAAAAGCTAAGTAATAAAAACAGAACAAAAAATGCAGCAGCTTCAGTTTCTCTTACCCAATGTGCCAACACATAACCCCAATATACCCAACCATTCATCATATTCAAACAGCATCTCCTGTTTTAAAGAATGTAAAAACACCATCGCTCAGTTTTCCTTTTTCCCTGTGTTGCATTGCCAGCTTCCTGACACCCGTAACATGAGAGGAAAGACAGAAAAACAGTGGCAGCAAGAGAGCAGGAGACATGGGTCTGCTATGAGGTTTTGGCACCTTTGACACCTCGTGTTGCAGGATTGGAAGTGGCTTTGTGCTCTCCCACGGGCCCTGCAAACCGAAACTAATGAAATCAGTAGCAGAAGGTACAAAGAGCCACCAGGGACACACACATTCATTTCCTCTTTGTCACACTCTTGCATCACGGTTAGCTCTGCGTCTCACTTGCTTCTTTCCTCCTGTATTTCATCTATTTTTGTTTTGCCTACTGTAAGTTCTTTCTGTCTGTCACTCTGTCACTGTGCCTTCTTTCCCTTCTCCCTTTCTTGTTCTGCCACAGCGATCTCAAGTGATGGATGGGAGGAATCAGAACTTGTTTGTGTCAAGAGTTTGCAAACAGGAAGGGGAGGGACGGAGCATCTTTAACACTCACAGGTTATACAGCATGTCAGCCATGTTCCCTCTGTGGTGCAGAGCGTTTCTGTACGCCTTCTCCGCCTCCGCCATCTTACCCTGGTTCTTCAGTACGTTCCCCAAGTTTCCCCAGGCTACAGGAGACATTGTGTCAGTCAAAAGGTGCACTTTCAGAGTGGAAGAACACAGTGTTGGTTCATTTACAGTGTTATTACCATCAGTTTGCCAAAATAAACTGTAGGCTTGTTAAACAAATAACAAATGATCACAAAAGCCTTTCTTTAGCTGTGTACACAGATATACTGCTTATACTCATTGATGTAATGTTACTTGGAATTACTTCTGTATTCAATCCAAACTAGTCTTGTATGAAGGAGCAGTGTGAGAGATGTTAGTTTCTCTTATTTTCTCGCATACCGTCCCACTTTTTTTCGCACCTTTCAAGATCATGAACAAGGCGACAAGAACCGAACAGTGAGTTTCAGAGACACCCACCTTAAGGATATGTATAATACGTAGGGCTGTGTATCAAAATAAATAACCTTTTATTTCCCACCATTTTACTAAATAAGCCAAACTTCTCAAATGTATTTGTGGTTTAAGTTTGTCTGTAGTACAAGAACTTTGCTATATGAAAATACAGTCTTACTGTAGAGCTTTGTTGTTTTCTTGCTAACATACAAACGGTGTGTTTACATTTACTGTTTCTTCCCAAGATGCATTGCATGAGGTCAAACAGATGTATTGAATGTATTCCGTAGTGTAAACACAGCACAACTAAAGATGAGTCATTCAGTTAAAGAATTGACAACAACATTTCTGAGTGTATTCGAGGAAGGATATGTTATTTCAGTTGTAGTATTACAGAGGTATTGAGGTTTGATACCCATCCCTTATGATAGCCCATGTCCTTTTCTTACCTTTAGCGGGATTCACACTAATTCCAGACTTGTAGAGATTCTCCTCGTTGCTCCAGTCCCTGTTCCTTTGAACAGTTCTGAGTCCATTCAGCAGCACTAGTCCCGTACAGAGACACAACAGTAAGGCCTTGCAGCCTCTAGTCCTCAGTCTGACATACAAGGTTCTTGCACCAGCAGCAACCAGTAAACTAAAGCCTATACTGGGGATGTACAGTACCCTCTCTGCAATTACAAAACCTACATAAAAGAATAGGTTTGTGGCTGGGATGAAAGGCAACGACATGATGCCTAATGAAAATAGTACTACGTTTTCTGTAGGGGGCAGGGATGTCCGTGGAGGGCAGTGGTGGAGTCCAGCTGACCCGTTCAGGGTGGTCTTTGGTGGCCCGTGGTATGTGTTATGGTTTGTATCAGGGGGATGGTAACCATTACCATTAGTGATTGATTTCCCATTTGTGACATAGGCTTTCCCATTGGTCTCCTTGGTTTTGGTGGTGGGGCTACGAAGGCCAAACAAAGCCAGGAGGATAAATCCACCATAGAAGGCAACAGTGTGAAGGTTCCTCACGTCGGCCAAGGACCTGACCAAGGGCACGGCGTCCATGGACCAATCGAAACTTAGCTTGTCTGGGCAGAGCAGGAGCCAGGCGTTGGCGGCGGGCAGGTGGAGGAACGTTAGCGTTCGAGTGAGAAAATGTGGAGAATCAGCCGTAGGGTTGTCCGAGTTGGAGAAGTTGGGAGGCTTATTGCCCATCCAGTAGAGGCGAGCTGACAGCAGAATCACTCCCCAGGAAGCCAGCGCAGCCAGACTCAGCAAAACACTGATGTTCTTTTTCTGAAAAAGAGAAGAAAGAAATAACTCATTCTAAAAGGAAAACACCTAAATCAACATTTGAGCCCAGAAGAGCTTAGTCAAAACCACAATATTTTGTCGGTGTTCCAGAGCACCTGAATTTGTTTTCATTTTAGAAGGCTCTTTTAATACCTGTCAAGGTATCAAGGTCTGGATGAGAGCTGAATCGAAGCAATGGTCCTATAAATGTAACTTATTAAGGACGATGTTCCAGTCTTTCAGTACAAGCTTCTAGGGTTTGACTTATAAATCTTTGAAACTTCGAAATGTATTATCCCGTTATATAGAAAGAGAAACTATGCAAAGTGATTTCTGGAATGTTTTTAAAAGCTGCCTCGGGCATAAACCACACTCATGTACAATTATACAGTTCTTTGTAACACAAGCATGGTTCTTAAAATGAAAATGCACCATAGCCAGAAACCACACAGCTCTGTTTACATGAAAACAGTGAAATATGACATATTCAAACTGATGAAAGACACACTGGGATTTGGACAGCTGTGTGTTGTAATAGGTGTCACTTTCAGTCAGCAACAATGTGACTGTTTATATCAAGAAATAATCATTTTTAAAAGGAATATGTCATTCAAAGTGGTGAATGATCCATTATTTTGAATTTCACATTTGGTTAGCCAATAAATTCTTACATGTCAGGAACATTTTATTAAGGATAACAGTGGGGAATTCAAAAGTCTAAAATTAAAGAAAAATCAACGTACTTCCATACAGATGATTTAAAGAGTATTTCTAGAATTTTCCATATATTAGTAAACCACACTCCTCTCAGTTCTGACCTAGCTGGAGTCAACTTTGAAGTACATTTGAAGCATGGGAGGCTTTCCTCCTAAGTCTTTCCTTGTTGCCTGTCAGGGTTGCAGTGAGTGTGACTGGTAATCAGATTAGGACTCATTGTGTTGGTGTGTAGATGCTGTTTACATCTCATAAGAGCATTCATATGCAGCACGATAACCAGTAGGTCCTCTGTCACGCAACACCTTTTAACCAGCTGTCAACTGAACGGCCCTTTTATAAACTTAAAATCATGTAAAACGCCTAGTGGCCGTATTGATGCACGCATGGAAGGAATATTTGGTCGGTGACTCGTTAAAAATCTAAATCTTTAGTGCACAAATTAAATTCAAAGCCAGAGTCAGAAACTGTGTGACTCACCAGGGCCAGAAGTACATAATTCATTTCAGTTGCTTCACAATGGGCTGTACGGTCGGCAGTTTGTGTTACAGTTACTAAGACGAGACATGGTTGTATCATCACATCCCTAACCTCTTGACCTTTGTTCACTGGCTTGTTCAGTGATAATCGTCAGTGACAACAGGGAGAGAAATGGGAAGATGTAGCCTGTCAGATGCTCTGACGTCAGATTTCTTCAATACCACATTTTGATATGATGCTCTCTGAAATCAATTACTGCTGCAATCTGATTTAGTGGTGTGTTTTTGCCAAAATTAAGTAAATCTGATTTAATTTCTTTCATTAAATTAAATTAAACTGGAATGTCGTATAGGGAAAGAGTTAGTGACGGAGAAAGGCTGGCGCAGTCCTGACACGAAAAGCGCTTGTTATTATTATTCATGTTCCTCCCAGAGTTTTCCTAGTGAACTAAATACGACATAATATCATAAGTGATGACCACAGAGATGCTGCTCCCTTCCTATTTTCGGAGCCCATTTATTCAAAATAAACTCTGTCTGAACCTGTCATGGGGGGATTACAGCTGTTTGCATGCATGCACGCACACACACACGCACACACACACACACACACACACACACGCTGTAAAAACTGTTTACACAGTATAGAATTATTGCGCAGGACAAGGGAAGTTTACATATTGGTGGTCTAGTAGTTGTGTTGTCAGTTTGGCTTTGATATAACCGATAATCACCATCAGAGCCTCTATAACTCAAAGTGTTAATCCAGTGTAGCCCTGCCTTTCTTTTTTATCTTTCAAGTGAGTTTACTCCACTATAGTAATAATTTAGGCCCTGTATAATCCACTCTGAATGAATTGCACAATAGGCAGCTAAAAAATTCAAAAGCTGCACAGAGCACAAAGAACAATCTTTCATTTGTCTCATTAATAAACTTTCGAGAGAAATATCCCCTCCCTTACTATGAGCACGCTGGAGTAAGATCATGTGTGCACTTTCAGGAACCATGATGGAAAACACAAGTTACCCATAACAAACCCATGCTGGGATTAGAGTAAGAGGTTTAGCATTGACTCGCCCCACCTACTGGCTCCTGCTCAATTGTTGATTTCTCCAGATCTGAAAATCAACGTTCCCCGAAGAGATAAAGTGAGGTAGGAAGTGTAGGCACACGCTAGTTACAGAAAGTCACTTGTCAAAAATAAGATGGAAAAGGGCCAGTTCAAGGAGTTCAACATGTTGGAGCACTATGAGAGACAGTGAGGAAGAGAGAGTGGGTGAAAAAAATGGATATTGATTTGGATGCTGAAAGGTGGTCCACAAAGGATAAGAGAGAGTGCCTTTTACACAAAAAAAGAAGGGGGGGGGGTTATTGATGGATAAGCCCATATTGACCGTCCAGGGAGGAAACTGTCTGAGAAATCCAATTCTGCTTGGTATCAGAAGATAAGCAAATTCCAGCAAGGAGAGTCATTTGCGCTATTTAGGTGAATGAGCTTCATTTTACCCCTCGCTGCCTTGTCTATTTCTAAATTGTTCCTTAATTGACTCCCCGATCAATCACACATACGGAACTCAAACCGCAAGAGCGGAGGCTGGTTCTGCTTTTCATTGACGTATGACCACGAATTTGCAAACTCAGCAGCAAATAAAGTGCAGTTTTCTAGCCAACTTAACACAATCTTTCCAATTAGTGTGTTTTAAGAAGCAACAGGTTGCAGGCAAGTTGTTGGCATGAAGTGGAAGGATTGCTGGTTTTATATCCCGTAAGAGTGGGAACCAATACTTGCTGAAGTCTGGTATGACCTTCCCTCTCCTCTCAGCAGAGTCTTCGGCAAGTAAAACAATTTTTAGTATGAACAGTGGTTTAATGCCTAAAATAAAAAATAATCATAAAATGGGCACCTAGAAAAACCTGAAAACCACCTAAACTTAGGTAAAATTCTGGACATTTCTCGGTGCATCCTTTGACTCCTGGCAGCAGAAGCACAGGTCTAACTAATTACATTAACGATGGCTCTGCCACGTTCAAGTGCGCCAATAAGTTGCACGTTCAACACCAGGACAGACCTAACTAAGATTATGACTTCCACCTGTGTTTGACAAGCCAGACTACCACTACAACAAAGGTAACTATTCTGCTTCTATATGTGTCAGGACGAGCCATGAGGCAGCAGGAAAAGGACCCAATAGCAGACAGGCAGCTCCAGAAAACCAAAAGTATTTAATTAACAAATATACAAAACAAACAGGAGTGAAGAGACGCTTGGGCGTAGACATGAGAAACCAGCAATATCCAACATCGACAGACCATATCAAACACAGACAGAACATAGCCCACACCGACAAATCCGACAAGACACAGCGGGAAGGGACTGCTATATATAAGCAACGAGGGGATCAGACACAGGTGAGTAACGAGACACAGGTGAGTGTAATCAAAAAAGGAG